>JAVRKA010000686.1:0-65257 GCA_034508555.1 Venustoraphidia nigricollis
GGTACCGATAGGCATTTCAGATATAGGTGCCGATAGGCATTTCAGATATAGTTGCCGATTGGCATTTTAAAAATAGGTGAAGATAGGCATTTCACACATAGAAGCCGATAGGCATTTCAAATATAGGTGCCGATAGGCATCCCAGATATGGTTGCCGATAGGAATTTCAAGTACTAGTGCTGATAGGCATTTCAGATGTAGTTTCCGATAGGCATTTCAAAAATAGGTGCCGATAGGCATTTTAGATATAGGTGCCGATTGGCATTTCAGATATAGTTGCCGATTGGCATTTTAAAAATAGGACGTGTCGATAGGCATTTCAGATATAGAAGCCGATAGGCATTTCAAATATAGGTGCCGATAGGCATTCCAGATATGGTTGCCGATAGGCATTTCAAATATAGGTGCTGATAGGCATTCTAGATGTAGTTCCCGATAGGCATTTCAAAAATTGGTGCCAATAGGCATTTCAGATATAGGTGCCGATAGGCATTTCATATATAGTTACCGATTGGCATTTGAAAAATAGGTGCCGATAGGCATTTCAGATATAGAAGCCGATAGGTATTTCAAATATAGGTGTCGATAGGCTTTTCAGATATGGTTGCCGATAGGCATTTCAAATAAGGGAGCAGATAGGCATTTCAGATGTAGTTTCCGAAAGGCATTTCAAAAATAGGTGCCGATAGGCATTTCAGAAAGAGGTGCCGATAGGCATTTCAGATATAGGTGCCGATAGGCATTTCAGATTAAGTTGCCGATTGGCACTTTATAAATAGGTGCCGATAGGCATTTTAGATGTAGTTTCCGATAGGAATTTCAAAAATAGGTGCCGATTGGCATTTCAGATATAGGTGCCGATAGGCATATCAGATATAGTTGCCGATAGGCATTTAAAATATAGGTGCCGATAGGCATTTCGTATATAGGTGTCGATAGGCATTTCAGATATAAATGCCGAAAGGCATTTCAGATATAGGTGCCGATAGGCATTTCTGATGTGGTTGCCGATAGGCATTTCAAATATAGGTGCTGATAGGCATTTCAGATGTAGTTTCCGATGGGCATTTCAAAAATAGGTGCCGATAGGCATTTCAGATATAGGTGCCGATAGGCATTTCAGATATAGTTGCCGATTGGCATTTTAAAAATAGGTGCCGATAGGCATTTCAGATATAGTTGCCGATTGGCATTTTAAAAATAGGTGCCGATAGGCATTTCAGATATTGAAGCCGATAGGCATTTCAAATATAGGTGCCGATAGGCATTCCCGATATGGTTGCCGATAGGCTATTCAAATATAAGTGCTGATAGGCATTTCAGATGTAGTTTCCGATAGGCATTTCAAAAATAGGTACCGATAGGCATTTCAGATATAGTTGCCGATTGGCATTTTAAAAATAGGTGCCGATAGGCATTTCAGATATAGTTGCCGATTGGCATTTCAAAAATAGGTGCCGATAGGCATTTCAGATATAGGTGCCGATAGGCATATCAGATATAGTTGCCGATAGGCATTTCAAATATAAGTGCTGATAGGCAATTTAGATGTAGTTTTCGATAGGCATTTCAAAAATAGGTGCCGATAGGCATTTCAGTTATAGGTGCCGATAGGCATTTCAGATATATTTGCCGATTGGCATTTAAAATTTAGGTGCCGACAGGCATTTCAGATATAGAAGCCGATAGGCATTTCAAATATAGGTGCTGATAGGCATTCCAGATATGGTTGCCGATAGGCATTTCAAATAATGGTGCTGATAGGCATTTCAGATGTAGTTTCCGATAGGCATTTCAAAAATTGTTGCCGATAAGCATTTCATATTATATAGGTGCCGATAGGCATTTCAGATATAGTTGCCGATTGGCATTTTAAAAATAGGTGCCGATAGGCATTTCAGATATAGAAGCCGATAGGCATTTCAAATATGGGTGCCGATAGGCATTCCCGATATGGTTGCCGATAAGCTATTCAAATATAAGTGCTGATAGGCATTTCAGATGTAGTTTCCGATAGGCATTTCAAAAATAGGTACCGATAGGCATTTCAGATATAGGTGCCGATAGGCATTTCAGATATAGTTGCCGATTGGCATTTTAAAAATAGGTAAAGATAGGCATTTCACACATAAAAGCCGATAGGCATTTCAAATATAGGTGCCGATAGGCATCCCAGATATGGTTGCCGATAGGAATTTCAAATACTAGTGCTGATAGGCATTTCAGATGTAGTTTCCGATAGGCATTTCAAAAATAGGTGCCGATAGGCATTTCAGATATAGAAGCCGATAGGCATTTCAAATATAGGTGCCGATAGGCATTCCAGATATGGTTGCCGATAGGCATTTCAAATATAGGTGCTGATAGGCATTCTAGATGTAGTTCCCGATAGGCATTTCAAAAATTGGTGCCAATAGGCATTTCAGATATAGGTGCCGATAGGCATTTCATATATAGTTACCGATTGGCATTTTAAAAATAGGTGCCGATAGGCATTTCAGATATAGAAGCCGATAGGTATTTCAAATATAGGTGTCGATAGGCTTTTCAGATATGGTTGCCGATAGGCATTTCAAATAAGGGAGCAGATAGGCATTTCAGATGTAGTTTCCGAAAGGCATTTCAAAAATAGGTGCCGATAGGCATTTCAGAAAGAGGTGCCGATAGGCATTTCAGATATAGGTGCCGATAGGCATTTCAGATTAAGTTGCCGATTGGCACTTTATAAATAGGTGCCGATAGGCATTTTAGATGTAGTTTCCGATAGGAATTTCAAAAATAGGTGCCGATTGGCATTTCAGATATAGGTGCCGATAGGCATATCAGATATAGTTGCCGATAGGCATTTAAAATATAGGTGCCGATAGGCATTTCGTATATAGGTGTCGATAGGCATTTCAGATATAAATGCCGAAAGGCATTTCAGATATAGGGGCCGATAGGCATTTCTGATGTGGTTGCCGATAGGCATTTCAAATATAGGTGCTGATAGGCATTTCAGATGTAGTTTCCGATGGGCATTTCAAAAATAGGTGCCGATAGGCATTTCAGATATAGGTGCCGATAGGCATTTCAGATATAGTTGCCGATTGGCATTTTAAAAATAGGTGCCGATAGGCATTTCAGATATAGTTGCCGATTGGCATTTTAAAAATAGGTGCCGATAGGCATTTCAGATATTGAAGCCGATAGGCATTTCAAATATAGGTGCCGATAGGCATTCCCGATATGGTTGCCGATAGGCTATTCAAATATAAGTGCTGATAGGCATTTCAGATGTAGTTTCCGATAGGCATTTCAAAAATAGGTACCGATAGGCATTTCAGATATAGTTGCCGATTGGCATTTTAAAAATAGGTGCCGATAGGCATTTCAGATATAGTTGCCGATTGGCATTTCAAAAATAGGTGCCGATAGGCATTTCAGATATAGGTGCCGATAGGCATATCAGATATAGTTGCCGATAGGCATTTCAAATATAGGTGCTGATAGGCAATTTAGATGTAGTTTTCGATAGGCATTTCAAAAATAGGTGCCGATAGGCATTTCAGTTATAGGTGCCGATAGGCATTTCAGATATATTTGCCGATTGGCATTTAAAATTTAGGTGCCGACAGGCATTTCAGATATAGAAGCCGATAGGCATTTCAAATATAGGTGCTGATAGGCATTCCAGATATGGTTGCCGATAGGCATTTCAAATAATGGTGCTGATAGGCATTTCAGATGTAGTTTCCGATAGGCATTTCAAAAATTGTTGCCGATAAGCATTTCATATTATATAGGTGCCGATAGGCATTTCAGATATAGTTGCCGATTGGCATTTTAAAAATAGGTGCCGATAGGCATTTCAGATATAGAAGCCGATAGGCATTTCAAATATGGGTGCCGATAGGCATTCCCGATATGGTTGCCGATAAGCTATTCAAATATAAGTGCTGATAGGCATTTCAGATGTAGTTTCCGATAGGCATTTCAAAAATAGGTACCGATAGGCATTTCAGATATAGGTGCCGATAGGCATTTCAGATATAGTTGCCGATTGGCATTTTAAAAATAGGTGAAGATAGGCATTTCACACATAAAAGCCGATAGGCATTTCAAATATAGGTGCCGATAGGCATCCCAGATATGGTTGCCGATAGGAATTTCAAATACTAGTGCTGATAGGCATTTCAGATGTAGTTTCCGATAGGCATTTCAAAAATAGGTGCCGATAGGCATTTTAGATATAGGTGCCGATTGGCATTTCAGATATAGTTGCCGATTGGCATTTTAAAAATAGGAAGGGTCGATAGGCATTTCAAATATAGAAGCCGATAGGCATTTCAAATATAGGTGCCGATAGGCATTCCAGATATGGTTGCCGATAGGCATTTCAAATATAGGTGCTGATAGGCATTCTAGATGTAGTTTCCGATAGGCATTTCAAAAATTGGTGCCAATAGGCATTTCAGATATAGGTGCCGATAGGCATTTCAGATATAGTTACCGATTGGCATTTTAAAAATAGGTGCCGATAGGCATTTCAGATATAGAAGCCGATAGGTATTTCAAATATAGGTGTCGATAGGCTTTTCAGATATGGTTGCCGATAGGCATTTCAAATATAGGAGCAGATAGGCATTTCAGATGTAGTTTCCGAAAGGCATTTCAAAAAAGGTGCCGATAGGCATTTCAGAAAGAGGTGCCGATAGGCATTTCAGATATAGGTGCCGATAGGCATTTCAGATTAAGTTGCCGATTGGCACTTTATAAAGAGGTGCCGATAGGCATTTTAGATGTAGTTTCCGATAGGAATTTCAAAAATAGGTGCCGATTGGCATTTCAGATATAGGTGCCGATAGGCATATCAGATATAGTTGCCGATAGGCATTTAAAATATAGGTGCCGATAGGCATTTCGTATATAGGTGTCGATAGGCATTTCAGATATAAATGCCGAAAGGCATTTCAGATATAGGTGCCGATAGGCATTTCTGATGTGGTTGCCGATAGGCATTTCAAATATAGGTGCTGATAGGCATTCCAGATATGGTTGCCGATAGGCATTTCAAATATAGGTGCTGATAGGCATTTCAGATGTAGTTTCCGATAGGCATTTCAAAAATTGTTGCCGATATGCATTTCATATATAGGTGCCGATAGGCATTTCAGATATAGTTGCCGATTGGCATTTTAAAAATAGGTGCCGATAGGCATTTCAGATATTGAAGCCGATAGGCATTTCAAATATAGGTGCCGATAGGCATTCCCGATATGGTTGCCGATAGGCTATTCAAATATAAGTGCTGATAGGCATTTCAGATGTAGTTTCCGATAGGCATTTCAAAAATAGGTACCGATAGGCATTTCAGATATAGTTGCCGATTGGCATTTTAAAAATAGGTGCCGATAGGCATTTCAGATATAGTTGCCGATTGGCATTTCAAAAATAGGTGCCGATAGGCATTTCAGATATAGGTGCCGATAGGCATATCAGATATAGTTGCCGATAGGCATTTCAAATATAGGTGCTGATAGGCAATTTAGATGTAGTTTTCGATAGGCATTTCAAAAATAGGTGCCGATAGGCATTTCAGTTATAGGTGCCGATAGGCATTTCAGATATATTTGCCGATTGGCATTTAAAATTTAGGTGCCGACAGGCATTTCAGATATAGAAGCCGATAGGCATTTCAAATATAGGTGCTGATAGGCATTCCAGATATGGTTGCCGATAGGCATTTCAAATAATGGTGCTGATAGGCATTTCAGATGTAGTTTCCGATAGGCATTTCAAAAATTGTTGCCGATAAGCATTTCATATTATATAGGTGCCGATAGGCATTTCAGATATAGTTGCCGATTGGCATTTTAAAAATAGGTGCCGATAGGCATTTCAGATATAGAAGCCGATAGGCATTTCAAATATGGGTGCCGATAGGCATTCCCGATATGGTTGCCGATAAGCTATTCAAATATAAGTGCTGATAGGCATTTCAGATGTAGTTTCCGATAGGCATTTCAAAAATAGGTACCGATAGGCATTTCAGATATAGGTGCCGATAGGCATTTCAGATATAGTTGCCGATTGGCATTTTAAAAATAGGTGAAGATAGGCATTTCACACATAAAAGCCGATAGGCATTTCAAATATAGGTGCCGATAGGCATCCCAGATATGGTTGCCGATAGGAATTTCAAATACTAGTGCTGATAGGCATTTCAGATGTAGTTTCCGATAGGCATTTCAAAAATAGGTGCCGATAGGCATTTCAGATATAGAAGCCGATAGGCATTTCAAATATAGGTGCCGATAGGCATTCCAGATATGGTTGCCGATAGGCATTTCAAATATAGGTGCTGATAGGCATTCTAGATGTAGTTCCCGATAGGCATTTCAAAAATTGGTGCCAATAGGCATTTCAGATATAGGTGCCGATAGGCATTTCATATATAGTTACCGATTGGCATTTTAAAAATAGGTGCCGATAGGCATTTCAGATATAGAAGCCGATAGGTATTTCAAATATAGGTGTCGATAGGCTTTTCAGATATGGTTGCCGATAGGCATTTCAAATAAGGGAGCAGATAGGCATTTCAGATGTAGTTTCCGAAAGGCATTTCAAAAATAGGTGCCGATAGGCATTTCAGAAAGAGGTGCCGATAGGCATTTCAGATATAGGTGCCGATAGGCATTTCAGATTAAGTTGCCGATTGGCACTTTATAAATAGGTGCCGATAGGCATTTTAGATGTAGTTTCCGATAGGAATTTCAAAAATAGGTGCCGATTGGCATTTCAGATATAGGTGCCGATAGGCATATCAGATATAGTTGCCGATAGGCATTTAAAATATAGGTGCCGATAGGCATTTCGTATATAGGTGTCGATAGGCATTTCAGATATAAATGCCGAAAGGCATTTCAGATATAGGTGCCGATAGGCATTTCTGATGTGGTTGCCGATAGGCATTTCAAATATAGGTGCTGATAGGCATTTCAGATGTAGTTTCCGATGGGCATTTCAAAAATAGGTGCCGATAGGCATTTCAGATATAGGTGCCGATAGGCATTTCAGATATAGTTGCCGATTGGCATTTTAAAAATAGGTGCCGATAGGCATTTCAGATATAGTTGCCGATTGGCATTTTAAAAATAGGTGCCGATAGGCATTTCAGATATTGAAGCCGATAGGCATTTCAAATATAGGTGCCGATAGGCATTCCCGATATGGTTGCCGATAGGCTATTCAAATATAAGTGCTGATAGGCATTTCAGATGTAGTTTCCGATAGGCATTTCAAAAATAGGTACCGATAGGCATTTCAGATATAGTTGCCGATTGGCATTTTAAAAATAGGTGCCGATAGGCATTTCAGATATAGTTGCCGATTGGCATTTCAAAAATAGGTGCCGATAGGCATTTCAGATATAGGTGCCGATAGGCATATCAGATATAGTTGCCGATAGGCATTTCAAATATAGGTGCTGATAGGCAATTTAGATGTAGTTTTCGATAGGCATTTCAAAAATAGGTGCCGATAGGCATTTCAGTTATAGGTGCCGATAGGCATTTCAGATATATTTGCCGATTGGCATTTAAAATTTAGGTGCCGACAGGCATTTCAGATATAGAAGCCGATAGGCATTTCAAATATAGGTGCTGATAGGCATTCCAGATATGGTTGCCGATAGGCATTTCAAATAATGGTGCTGATAGGCATTTCAGATGTAGTTTCCGATAGGCATTTCAAAAATTGTTGCCGATAAGCATTTCATATTATATAGGTGCCGATAGGCATTTCAGATATAGTTGCCGATTGGCATTTTAAAAATAGGTGCCGATAGGCATTTCAGATATAGAAGCCGATAGGCATTTCAAATATGGGTGCCGATAGGCATTCCCGATATGGTTGCCGATAAGCTATTCAAATATAAGTGCTGATAGGCATTTCAGATGTAGTTTCCGATAGGCATTTCAAAAATAGGTACCGATAGGCATTTCAGATATAGGTGCCGATAGGCATTTCAGATATAGTTGCCGATTGGCATTTTAAAAATAGGTGAAGATAGGCATTTCACACATAAAAGCCGATAGGCATTTCAAATATAGGTGCCGATAGGCATCCCAGATATGGTTGCCGATAGGAATTTCAAATACTAGTGCTGATAGGCATTTCAGATGTAGTTTCCGATAGGCATTTCAAAAATAGGTGCCGATAGGCATTTTAGATATAGGTGCCGATTGGCATTTCAGATATAGTTGCCGATTGGCATTTTAAAAATAGGAAGGGTCGATAGGCATTTCAAATATAGAAGCCGATAGGCATTTCAAATATAGGTGCCGATAGGCATTCCAGATATGGTTGCCGATAGGCATTTCAAATATAGGTGCTGATAGGCATTCTAGATGTAGTTTCCGATAGGCATTTCAAAAATTGGTGCCAATAGGCATTTCAGATATAGGTGCCGATAGGCATTTCAGATATAGTTACCGATTGGCATTTTAAAAATAGGTGCCGATAGGCATTTCAGATATAGAAGCCGATAGGTATTTCAAATATAGGTGTCGATAGGCTTTTCAGATATGGTTGCCGATAGGCATTTCAAATATAGGAGCAGATAGGCATTTCAGATGTAGTTTCCGAAAGGCATTTCAAAAAAGGTGCCGATAGGCATTTCAGAAAGAGGTGCCGATAGGCATTTCAGATATAGGTGCCGATAGGCATTTCAGATTAAGTTGCCGATTGGCACTTTATAAAGAGGTGCCGATAGGCATTTTAGATGTAGTTTCCGATAGGAATTTCAAAAATAGGTGCCGATTGGCATTTCAGATATAGGTGCCGATAGGCATATCAGATATAGTTGCCGATAGGCATTTAAAATATAGGTGCCGATAGGCATTTCGTATATAGGTGTCGATAGGCATTTCAGATATAAATGCCGAAAGGCATTTCAGATATAGGTGCCGATAGGCATTTCTGATGTGGTTTCCGATAGGCATTTCAAATATAGGTGCTGATAGGCATTTCAGATGTAGTTTTCGATAGGCATTTCAAAAATAGGTGCCGATAGGCATTTCAGATATAGGTGCCGATAGGCACTTCAGATATAGTTGCCGATTGGCATTTTAAAAATAGGTGCCGATAGGCATTTCAGATATTGAAACCGATAGGCATTTCAAATATAGGTGCCGATAGGCATTCCAGATATGGTTGCCGATAGGCATTTCAAATATAGGTGCCGATAGGCATTTCAGGTATAGGTGCCGATGGGCATTTCAGATATAGTTGCCGATTGGCATTTTAAAAATAGGTGCCGATAGGCATTTCAGATATAGAAGCCGATAGGCATTTCAAATATAGGTGCTGATAGGCATTCTAGATATGGTTGCCGATAGGCATTTCAAATATAGGTGCTAATAGGCATTTCAGATGTAGTTTCCGATAGGCATTTCAAAAATAGGTGACGATAGGCATTTCAAATATAGATGCCGATAGGCATTTCAGATATAGTTGCCGATTGGCATTTTAAAAATAGGTGCCGATTGGCATTTCAGATAGAGAAGCCGATAGGCATTTCAAATATAGGTGCCGATAAGCATTCCAGATATGGCTGCCGATAGGCATTTCAAATATAGGTGCTGATAGGCATTTCAGATGTAGTTTCCGATAGGCATTTCAAAAATTGGTGCCGATAGGCATTTCAGATATAGGTGCCGATAGGCATTTCAGATATAGTTGGCGATTGGCATTTTAAAAATAGGTGTCGATAGGCATTTCAGATATAGAAGCCGATAGGCATTTCAAATATAGGTGCCGTTAGGCATTCCAGTTATGGTTGCCGATAGGCTTTTCAAATATATGTGCTGATAGGCATTTCAGATGTAGTTTCCGATAGGCATTTCAAAAATAGGTGCCAATAGGCATTTCAGATATAGGTGCCGATAGGCATTTCAGATATAGTTGCCGATTGGCATTTTAAAAATAGGTGCCGATAGGCATTTCAGATATTGAAGCCGATAGGCATTTCAAATATAGGTGCCGATAGGCATTCCCGATATGGTTGCCGATAGGCTATTCAAATATAAGTGCTGATAGGCATTTCAGATGTAGTTTCCGATAGGCATTTCAAAAATAGGTGCCGATGGGCATTTCAGATATAGGTTCCGATAGGCATTTCAGATATAGTTGCCAATTGGCATTTTAAAAAAAAGTGTCGATAGGCATTTCAGATAGAGTAGCCGATAGGCATTTTAAATATAGGTGCCGATAGGCATTCCAGATATGGTTGCCGATAGGCATTTCAAATATAGGAGCTGATAGGCATTTTAGATGTAGTTTCCGATAGGCATTTCAAAAATTGATGCCGATAGGCATTTCAAAGATAGGTGCCGATAGGCATTTCAGATATAGTTGCCGATTGGCATTTTAAAAACAGGTGCTGATAGGCATTTTAGATAGAGTAGCCGATAGGCATTTTAAATATAGGTGCCGATAGGCATTCCAGATATGGTTGCCGATAGGCATTTCAAATATAGGTGCTGATAGGCATTTCAGATGTAGTTTCCGATAGGCATTTCAAAAATAGGTGCCAATAGGCATTTCAGATATAGGTGCCGATAGGCATTTCAGATATAGTTGCCGATTGGCATTTTAAAAATAGTTGCCGATAGGCATTTCAGATATTGAAGCCGATAGGCATTTCAAATATAGGTGCCGATAGGCATTCCCGATATGGTTGCCGATAGGCTATTCAAATATAAGTGCTGATAGGCATTTCAGATGTAGTTTCCGATAGGCATTTCAAAAATAAGTACCGATAGGCATTTCAGATATAGTTGCCGATTTACATTTTAAAAATAGGTGCCGATAGGTATTTCAGATATAGTTGCCGATAGGCATTTCAAAAATAGGTGCCGATAGGCATTTCAGATATAGGTGCCGATAGGCATATCAGATATAGTTGCCGATAGGCATTTCAAATATAGGTGCTGATAGGCATTTTAGATGTAGTTTTCGATAGGCATTTCAAAAATAGGTGCCGATAAGCATTTCAAATATAGGTGCCGATAGGCATTTCAGATATAGTTGCCGATTGGCATTTTAAATATAGGTGCCGATAGGCATTTCAGATATAGAAGCCGATAGGCATTTCAAATATAGGTGCTGATAGGCATTCCAGATATGGTTGCCGATAGGCATTTCAAATATAGGTGCTGATAGGCATTTCAGATGTAGTTTCCGATAGGCATTTCAAAAATAGGTACCGATAGGCATTTCAGATATAGGTGCCGATAGGCATTTCAGATATAGTTGCCGATTGGCATTTTTAAAATAGGTGCCGATAGGCATTTCAGATATAGAAGCCGATAGGCATTTCAAATATAGGTGCCGATAGGCTTTCCAGATATGTTTGCCGATAGAAATTTCAAATATTAGTGCTGATAGGCATTTCAGATGTAGTTTCCGATAGGCATTTCAAAAATAGGTGCCGATAGGCATTTTAGATATAGGTGCCGATAGGCATTTCAGATATAGTTGCCGATTGGCATTTTAAAAATAAGACGTGTCGATAGGCATTTCAGATATAGAAGCCGATAGGCATTTCAAATATAGGTGCCGATAGGCATTCCAGATATGGTTGCCGATAGGCATTTCAAATATAGGTGCTGATAGGCATTCCAGATGTAGTTTCCGATAGGCATTTCAAAAATTGGTGCCGATAGGCTTTTCAGATATAGGTGCCGATAGGCATTTCAGATATAGTTACCGATTGGCATTTTAAAAATAGGTGCCGATAGCCATTTCAGATAGAGAAGCCGATAGGTATTTCAAATATAGGTGCCGATAGCCATTCCCGATATGGTTGCCGATAGGCTATTCAAATATAAGTGCTGATAGGCATTTCAGATGTAGTTTACGATAGGCATTTCAAAAATAGGTACCGATAGGCATTTCAGATATAGGTGCCGATAGGCATTTCAGATATAGTTGCCGATTGGCATTTTAAAAATAGGTGCCGATAGGCATTTCAGATATAGAAGCCGATAGGCATTTCAAATATAGGTGCCGTTAGGCATTCCAGTTATGGTTGCCGATAGGCTTTTCAAATATATGTGCTGATAGGCATTTCAGACGTAGTTTCCGATAGGCATTTCAAAAATAGGTGCCAATAGGCATTTCAGATATAGGTGCCGATAGGCATTTCAGATATAGTTGCCGATTGGCATTTTAAAAATAGGTGCCGATAGGCATTTCAGATATTGAAGCCGATAGGCATTTCAAATATAGGTGCCGATAGGCATTCCCGATATGGTTGCCGATAGGCTATTCAAATATAAGTGCTGATAGGCATTTCAGATGTAGTTTCCGATAGGCATTTCAAAAATAGGTGCCGATGGGCATTTCAGATATAGGTTCCGATAGGCATTTCAGATATAGTTGCCAATTGGCATTTTAAAAAAAAGTGTCGATAGGCATTTCAGATAGAGTAGCCGATAGGCATTTTAAATATAGGTGCCGATAGGCATTCCAGATATGGTTGCCGATAGGCATTTCAAATATAGGAGCTGATAGGCATTTTAGATGTAGTTTCCGATAGGCATTTCAAAAATTGATGCCGATAGGCATTTCAAATATAGGTGCCGATAGGCATTTCAGATATAGTTGCCGATTGGCATTTTAAAAACAGGTGCTGATAGGCATTTTAGATAGAGTAGCCGATAGGCATTTTAAATATAGGTGCCGATAGGCATTCCAGATATGGTTGCCGATAGGCATTTCAAATATAGGTGCTGATAGGCATTTCAGATGTAGTTTCCGATAGGCATTTCAAAAATAGGTGCCAATAGGCATTTCAGATATAGGTGCCGATAGGCATTTCAGATATAGTTGCCGATTGGCATTTTAAAAATAGGTGCCGATAGGCATTTCAGATATTGAAGCCGATAGGCATTTCAAATATAGGTGCCGATAGGCATTCCCGATATGGTTGCCGATAGGCTATTCAAATATAAGTGCTGATAGGCATTTCAGATGTAGTTTCCGATAGGCATTTCAAAAATAAGTACCGATAGGCATTTCAGATATAGTTGCCGATTTACATTTTAAAAATAGGTGCCGATAGGTATTTCAGATATAGTTGCCGATAGGCATTTCAAAAATAGGTGCCGATAGGCATTTCAGATATAGGTGCCGATAGGCATATCAGATATAGTTGCCGATAGGCATTTCAAATATAGGTGCTGATAGGCATTTTAGATGTAGTTTTCGATAGGCATTTCAAAAATAGGTGCCGATAAGCATTTCAGTTATAGGTGCCGATAGGCATTTCAGATATAGTTGCCGATTGGCATTTTAAATATAGGTGCCGATAGGCATTTCAGATATAGAAGCCGATAGGCATTTCAAATATAGGTGCTGATAGGCATTCCAGATATGGTTGCCGATAGGCATTTCAAATATAGGTGCTGATAGGCATTTCAGATGTAGTTTCCGATAGGCATTTCAAAAATAGGTACCGATAGGCATTTCAGATATAGGTGCCGATAGGCATTTCAGATATAGTTGCCGATTGGCATTTTTAAAATAGGTGCCGATAGGCATTTCAGATATAGAAGCCGATAGGCATTTCAAATATAGGTGCCGATAGGCTTTCCAGATATGTTTGCCGATAGAAATTTCAAATATTAGTGCTGATAGGCATTTCAGATGTAGTTTCCGATAGGCATTTCAAAAATAGGTGCCGATAGGCATTTTAGATATAGGTGCCGATAGGCATTTCAGATATAGTTGCCGATTGGCATTTTAAAAATAAGACGTGTCGATAGGCATTTCAGATATAGAAGCCGATAGGCATTTCAAATATAGGTGCCGATAGGCATTCCAGATATGGTTGCCGATAGGCATTTCAAATATAGGTGCTGATAGGCATTCCAGATGTAGTTTCCGATAGGCATTTCAAAAATTGGTGCCGATAGGCTTTTCAGATATAGGTGCCGATAGGCATTTCAGATATAGTTACCGATTGGCATTTTAAAAATAGGTGCCGATAGCCATTTCAGATAGAGAAGCCGATAGGTATTTCAAATATAGGTGCCGATAGCCATTCCCGATATGGTTGCCGATAGGCTATTCAAATATAAGTGCTGATAGGCATTTCAGATGTAGTTTACGATAGGCATTTCAAAAATAGGTACCGATAGGCATTTCAGATATAGGTGCCGATAGGCATTTCAGATATAGTTGCCGATTGGCATTTTAAAAATAGGTGCCGATAGGCATTTCAGATATAGAAGCCGATAGGCATTTCAAATATAGGTGCCGATAGGCATCCCAGATATGTTTGCCGATAGGAATTTCAAATATTAGTGCTGATATGCATTTCAGATGTAGTTTCCGATAGGCATTTCAAAAATAGGTGCCGATAGGCATTTTAGATATAGGTGCCGATAGGCATTTCAGATATAGTTGCCGATTGGCATTTTAAAAATAGGACGTGTCGATAGGCATTTCAGATATAGAAGCCGATAGGCATTTCAAATGTATGTGCCGATAGGCATTCCAGATATGGTTGCCGATAAGCATTTCAAATATAGGTGCTGATAGGCATTTCAGATGTAGTTTCCGATAGGCATTTCAAAAATAGATGCCGATAGGCATTTCAGATATAGGTGCCGATAGGCATTTCAGATAAAGTTGCCAATTGGCATTTTAAAAATAGGTGCCGATAGGCATTTCAGATATAGAAGCCGATAGGCATTTCAAATATAGGTGCCGATAGGCATTCCAGATATGGTTGCCGATAGACATTTCAAATATTGGTGCTGATACGCATTTTAGATGTAGTTTCCTATAGGCATTTCAAAAATTGATGCCGATAGGCATTTCAGATATAGGTGCCGATAGGCTTTTCAGATATAGTTACCGATTGGCATTTTAAAAACAGGTGCCGATAGGCATTTCAGATATAGAAGCCGATAGGTATTTCAAATATAGGTGTCGATAGGCTTTTCAGATATGGTTGCCGATAGGCATTTTAAATATAGGAGCAGATAGGCATTTCAGATGTAGTTTCCGGAAGGCATTTCAAAAATAGGTGCCGATAGGCATTTCAGAAAGAGGTGCCGTTAGGCATTTCAAATATAGGTGCCGATAGGCATTTCAGATTTATTTGCCGATTGGAACTTTGAAAATAGGTGCCGATAGGCATTTTAGATGTAGTTTCCGATAGGCATTTCAAAAATAGGTGCTGATAGGCATTTCAGATGTAGTTTCCGATAGGCATTTCAAAAATTGGTGCCGATAGGCATTTCAGATATAGGTGCCGATAGGCATTTCAGATATAGTTGGCGATTGGCATTTTAAAAATAGGTGTCGATAGGCATTTCAGATATAGAAGCCGATAGGCATTTCAAATATAGGTGCCGTTAGGCATTCCAGTTATGGTTGCCGATAGGCTTTTCAAATATATGTGCTGATAGGCATTTCAGATGTAGTTTCCGATAGGCATTTCAAAAATAGGTGCCAATAGGCATTTCAGATATAGGTGCCGATAGGCATTTCAGATATAGTTGCCGATTGGCATTTTAAAAATAGGTGCCGATAGGCATTTCAGATATTGAAGCCGATAGGCATTTCAAATATAGGTGCCGATAGGCATTCCCGATATGGTTGCCGATAGGCTATTCAAATATAAGTGCTGATAGGCATTTCAGATGTAGTTTCCGATAGGCATTTCAAAAATAGGTGCCGATGGGCATTTCAGATATAGGTTCCGATAGGCATTTCAGATATAGTTGCCAATTGGCATTTTAAAAAAAAGTGTCGATAGGCATTTCAGATAGAGTAGCCGATAGGCATTTTAAATATAGGTGCCGATAGGCATTCCAGATATGGTTGCCGATAGGCATTTCAAATATAGGAGCTGATAGGCATTTTAGATGTAGTTTCCGATAGGCATTTCAAAAATTGATGCCGATAGGCATTTCAAATATAGGTGCCGATAGGCATTTCAGATATAGTTGCCGATTGGCATTTTAAAAACAGGTGCTGATAGGCATTTTAGATAGAGTAGCCGATAGGCATTTTAAATATAGGTGCCGATAGGCATTCCAGATATGGTTGCCGATAGGCATTTCAAATATAGGTGCTGATAGGCATTTCAGATGTAGTTTCCGATAGGCATTTCAAAAATAGGTGCCAATAGGCATTTCAGATATAGGTGCCGATAGGCATTTCAGATATAGTTGCCGATTGGCATTTTAAAAATAGGTGCCGATAGGCATTTCAGATATTGAAGCCGATAGGCATTTCAAATATAGGTGCCGATAGGCATTCCCGATATGGTTGCCGATAGGCTATTCAAATATAAGTGCTGATAGGCATTTCAGATGTAGTTTCCGATAGGCATTTCAAAAATAAGTACCGATAGGCATTTCAGATATAGTTGCCGATTTACATTTTAAAAATAGGTGCCGATAGGTATTTCAGATATAGTTGCCGATAGGCATTTCAAAAATAGGTGCCGATAGGCATTTCAGATATAGGTGCCGATAGGCATATCAGATATAGTTGCCGATAGGCATTTCAAATATAGGTGCTGATAGGCATTTTAGATGCAGTTTTCGATAGGCATTTCAAAAATAGGTGCCGATAAGCATTTCAGTTATAGGTGCCGATAGGCATTTCAGATATAGTTGCCGATTGGCATTTTAAATATAGGTGCCGATAGGCATTTCAGATATAGAAGCCGATAGGCATTTCAAATATAGGTGCTGATAGGCATTCCAGATATGGTTGCCGATAGGCATTTCAAATATAGGTGCTGATAGGCATTTCAGATGTAGTTTCCGATAGGCATTTCAAAAATAGGTACCGATAGGCATTTCAGATATAGGTGCCGATAGGCATTTCAGATATAGTTGCCGATTGGCATTTTTAAAATAGGTGCCGATAGGCATTTCAGATATAGAAGCCGATAGGCATTTCAAATATAGGTGCCGATAGGCTTTCCAGATATGTTTGCCGATAGAAATTTCAAATATTAGTGCTGATAGGCATTTCAGATGTAGTTTCCGATAGGCATTTCAAAAATAGGTGCCGATAGGCATTTTAGATATAGGTGCCGATAGGCATTTCAGATATAGTTGCCGATTGGCATTTTAAAAATAAGACCTGTCGATAGGCATTTCAGATATAGAAGCCGATAGGCATTTCAAATATAGGTGCCGATAGGCATTCCAGATATGGTTGCCGATAGGCATTTCAAATATAGGTGCTGATAAGCATTCCAGATGTAGTTTCCGATAGGCATTTCAAAAATTGGTGCCGATAGGCTTTTCAGATATAGGTGCCGATAGGCATTTCAGATATAGTTACCGATTGGCATTTTAAAAATAGGTGCCGATAGCCATTTCAGATAGAGAAGCCGATAGGTATTTCAAATATAGGTGCCGATAGCCATTCCCGATATGGTTGCCGATAGGCTATTCAAATATAAGTGCTGATAGGCATTTCAGATGTAGTTTACGATAGGCATTTCAAAAATAGGTACCGATAGGCATTTCAGATATAGGTGCCGATAGGCATTTCAGATATAGTTGCCGATTGGCATTTTAAAAATAGGTGCCGATAGGCATTTCAGATATAGAAGCCGATAGGCATTTCAAATATAGGTGCCGATAGGCATCCCAGATATGTTTGCCGATAGGAATTTCAAATATTAGTGCTGATATGCATTTCAGATGTAGTTTCCGATAGGCATTTCAAAAATAGGTGCCGATAGGCATTTTAGATATAGGTGCCGATAGGCATTTCAGATATAGTTGCCGATTGGCATTTTAAAAATAGGACGTGTCGATAGGCATTTCAGATATAGAAGCCGATAGGCATTTCAAATGTATGTGCCGATAGGCATTCCAGATATGGTTGCCGATAAGCATTTCAAATATAGGTGCTGATAGGCATTTCAGATGTAGTTTCCGATAGGCATTTCAAAAATAGATGCCGATAGGCATTTCAGATATAGGTGCCGATAGGCATTTCAGATATAGTTGCCAATTGGCATTTTAAAAATAGGTGCCGATAGGCATTTCAGATATAGAAGCCGATAGGCATTTCAAATATAGGTGCCGATAGGCATTCCAGATATGGTTGCCGATAGACATTTCAAATATTGGTGCTGATACGCATTTTAGATGTAGTTTCCGATAGGCATTTCAAAAATTGATGCCGATAGGCATTTCAGATATAGGTGCCGATAGGCTTTTCAGATATAGTTACCGATTGGCATTTTAAAAACAGGTGCCGATAGGCATTTCAGATATAGAAGCCGATAGGTATTTCAAATATAGGTGTCGATAGGCTTTTCAGATATGGTTGCCGATAGGCATTTTAAATATAGGAGCAGATAGGCATTTCAGATGTAGTTTCCGGAAGGCATTTCAAAAATAGGTGCCGATAGGCATTTCAGAAAGAGGTGCCGTTAGGCATTTCAAATATAGGTGCCGATAGGCATTTCAGATTTAGTTGCCGATTGGAACTTTAAAAATAGGTGCCGATAGGCATTTTAGATGTAGTTTCCGATAGGCATTTCAAAAATAGGTGCTGATAGGCATTTCAGATGTAGTTTCCGATAGGCATTTCAAAAATTGGTGCCGATAGGCATTTCAGATATAGGTGCCGATAGGCATTTCAGATATAGTTGGCGATTGGCATTTTAAAAATAGGTGTCGATAGGCATTTCAGATATAGAAGCCGATAGGCATTTCAAATATAGGTGCCGTTAGGCATTCCAGTTATGGTTGCCGATAGGCTTTTCAAATATATGTGCTGATAGGCATTTCAGATGTAGTTTCCGATAGGCATTTCAAAAATAGGTGCCAATAGGCATTTCAGATATAGGTGCCGATAGGCATTTCAGATATAGTTGCCGATTGGCATTTTAAAAATAGGTGCCGATAGGCATTTCAGATATTGAAGCCGATAGGCATTTCAAATATAGGTGCCGATAGGCATTCCCGATATGGTTGCCGATAGGCTATTCAAATATAAGTGCTGATAGGCATTTCAGATGTAGTTTCCGATAGGCATTTCAAAAATAGGTGCCGATGGGCATTTCAGATATAGGTTCCGATAGGCATTTCAGATATAGTTGCCAATTGGCATTTTAAAAAAAAGTGTCGATAGGCATTTCAGATAGAGTAGCCGATAGGCATTTTAAATATAGGTGCCGATAGGCATTCCAGATATGGTTGCCGATAGGCATTTCAAATATAGGAGCTGATAGGCATTTTAGATGTAGTTTCCGATAGGCATTTCAAAAATTGATGCCGATAGGCATTTCAAATATAGGTGCCGATAGGCATTTCAGATATAGTTGCCGATTGGCATTTTAAAAACAGGTGCTGATAGGCATTTTAGATAGAGTAGCCGATAGGCATTTTAAATATAGGTGCCGATAGGCATTCCAGATATGGTTGCCGATAGGCATTTCAAATATAGGTGCTGATAGGCATTTCAGATGTAGTTTCCGATAGGCATTTCAAAAATAGGTGCCAATAGGCATTTCAGATATAGGTGCCGATAGGCATTTCAGATATAGTTGCCGATTGGCATTTTAAAAATAGGTGCCGATAGGCATTTCAGATATTGAAGCCGATAGGCATTTCAAATATAGGTGCCGATAGGCATTCCCGATATGGTTGCCGATAGGCTATTCAAATATAAGTGCTGATAGGCATTTCAGATGTAGTTTCCGATAGGCATTTCAAAAATAAGTACCGATAGGCATTTCAGATATAGTTGCCGATTTACATTTTAAAAATAGGTGCCGATAGGTATTTCAGATATAGTTGCCGATAGGCATTTCAAAAATAGGTGCCGATAGGCATTTCAGATATAGGTGCCGATAGGCATATCAGATATAGTTGCCGATAGGCATTTCAAATATAGGTGCTGATAGGCATTTTAGATGTAGTTTTCGATAGGCATTTCAAAAATAGGTTCCGATAAGCATTTCACTTATAGGTGCCGATAGGCATTTCAGATATAGTTGCCGATTGGCATTTTAAATATAGGTGCCGATAGGCATTTCAGATATAGAAGCCGATAGGCATTTCAAATATAGGTGCTGATAGGCATTCCAGATATGGTTGCCGATAGGCATTTCAAATATAGGTGCTGATAGGCATTTCAGATGTAGTTTCCGATAGGCATTTCAAAAATAGGTACCGATAGGCATTTCAGATATAGGTGCCGATAGGCATTTCAGATATAGTTGCCGATTGGCATTTTTAAAATAGGTGCCGATAGGCATTTCAGATATAGAAGCCGATAGGCATTTCAAATATAGGTGCCGATAGGCTTTCCAGATATGTTTGCCGATAGAAATTTCAAATATTAGTGCTGATAGGCATTTCAGATGTAGTTTCCGATAGGCATTTCAAAAATAGGTGCCGATAGGCATTTTAGATATAGGTGCCGATAGGCATTTCAGATATAGTTGCCGATTGGCATTTTAAAAATAAGACGTGTCGATAGGCATTTCAGATATAGAAGCCGATAGGCATTTCAAATATAGGTGCCGATAGGCATTCCAGATATGGTTGCCGATAGGCATTTCAAATATAGGTGCTGATAGGCATTCCAGATGTAGTTTCCGATAGGCATTTCAAAAATTGGTGCCGATAGGCTTTTCAGATATAGGTGCCGATAGGCATTTCAGATATAGTTACCGATTGGCATTTTAAAAATAGGTGCCGATAGCCATTTCAGATAGAGAAGCCGATAGGTATTTCAAATATAGGTGCCGATAGCCATTCCCGATATGGTTGCCGATAGGCTATTCAAATATAAGTGCTGATAGGCATTTCAGATGTAGTTTACGATAGGCATTTCAAAAATAGGTACCGATAGGCATTTCAGATATAGGTGCCGATAGGCATTTCAGATATAGTTGCCGATTGGCATTTTAAAAATAGGTGCCGATAGGCATTTCAGATATAGAAGCCGATAGGCATTTCAAATATAGGTGCCGATAGGCATCCCAGATATGTTTGCCGATAGGAATTTCAAATATTAGTGCTGATATGCATTTCAGATGTAGTTTCCGATAGGCATTTCAAAAATAGGTGCCGATAGGCATTTTAGATATAGGTGCCGATAGGCATTTCAGATATAGTTGCCGATTGGCATTTTAAAAATAGGACGTGTCGATAGGCATTTCAGATATAGAAGCCGATAGGCATTTCAAATGTATGTGCCGATAGGCATTCCAGATATGGTTGCCGATAGGCATTTCAAATATAGGTGCTGATAGGCATTTCAGATGTAGTTTCCGATAGGCATTTCAAAAATAGATGCCGATAGGCATTTCAGATATAGGTGCCGATAGGCATTTCAGATATAGTTGCCAATTGGCATTTTAAAAATAGGTGCCGATAGGCATTTCAGATATAGAAGCCGATAGGCATTTCAAATATAGGTGCCGATAGGCATTCCAGATATGGTTGCCGATAGACATTTCAAATATTGGTGCTGATACGCATTTTAGATGTAGTTTCCGATAGGCATTTCAAAAATTGATGCCGATAGGCATTTCAGATATAGGTGCCGATAGGCTTTTCAGATATAGTTACCGATTGGCATTTTAAAAACAGGAGCCGATAGGCATTTCAGATATAGAAGCCGATAGGTATTTCAAATATAGGTGTCGATAGGCTTTTCAGATATGGTTGCCGATAGGCATTTTAAATATAGGAGCAGATAGGCATTTCAGATGTAGTTTCCGGAAGGCATTTCAAAAATAGGTGCCGATAGGCATTTCAGAAAGAGGTGCCGTTAGGCATTTCAAATATAGGTGCCGATAGGCATTTCAGATTTAGTTGCCGATTGGAACTTTAAAAATAGGTGCCGATAGGCATTTTAGATGTAGTTTCCGATAGGCATTTCAAAAATAGGTGCCGATAGGCATTTCAGATATAGAAGCCGATAGGCATTTCAAATATAGGTGCCGATAGGCATTCCAGATTAGGTTGCCGATAGACATTTCAAATATAGGTGCTGATACGCATTTTAGATGTAGTTTCCGTAAGGCATTTCAAAAATAGGTGCCGATAGGCATTTCAGATATAGGTGCCGATAGGCATTTTAGATATAGTTGCCGATTGGTATTTTAAAAACAGTTGCCGATAGGCATTTCAGATATAGAAGCCGATAGGTATTTCAAATATAGGTGTCGATAGTCTTTTCAGATATGGTTGCCGATAGGCATTTCCTATATAGGAGCAGATAGGCATTTCAGATGTAGTTTCCGAAAGGCATTTCAAAACTAGGTGCCGATAGGCATTTCAGAAAGAGGTGCCTATAGGCATTTCAGATATAGGTGCTGATAGGCATTTCAGATTTAGTTGCGAATTGGCACTTTAAAAATAGGTGCCGATAGGCATTTTAGATGTAGTTTCCGATAGGCATTTCAAAAATAGGTGCCGATAGGCATTTCAGATATAGGTGCCGATAGGCATATCAGATATAAATGCCGAAAGGCATTTCAGATATAGGTGCCAATAGGCATTTCTGATGTGGTTGCAGATAGGCATTTCAAATATAGGTGCTGATAGGCATTTCAGATGTAGTTTTCGATAGGCATTTCAAAAATAGGTGCCGATAGGCATTTCAGATATAGGCGCCAATAGGCACTTCAGATATAGTTGCCGATTGGCATTTTAAAAATAGGTGCCGATAGGCATTTCAGATATTGAAGCCGATAGGCATTTCAAATATAGGTGCCGATAGGCATTCCAGATATGGTTGCCGATAGGCATTTCAAATATAGGTGCTGATAGGCATTTAAGATGTAGTTTCCGATAGGCATTTCAAAAATAGGTGCCGATAGGCATTTCAGATATAGGTGTCGATAGGCAATTAAGATATAGTTGCCGATTGGCATTTTAAAAATAGGTGCCGATAGGCATTTGAGATCTAGAAGCCGATAGGCATTTCAAATATAGGTGCCGATAGGCATTCCAGATATGGTTGCCGATAGGTATTTCAAATATAGGTGCTGATAGGCATTTCAGATGTAGTTTCCGATAGGCATTTCAGATGTAGTTTCCGATAGGCATTTCTAAAATTTCAGATATAGTTGCCGATTGGCATTTTAAAAATAGGTGCCGATAGGCATTTTAGATATAGAAGCCGATAGGTATTTCAAATATAGGTGTCGATAGGCATTTCAGATATGGTTGCCGATAGGCATTTCAAATATAGGTGCTGATAGGCATTTCAGATGTAGTTTCCGATAGGCATTTCAAAAATAGGTGACGATAGGCATTTCAGATATAGGTGCCGATAGGCATTTCAGATATAGTTGCCGATTGGCATTTTAAATATAGGTGCCGATAGGCATTTCAGATATAGAAGCCGATAGGCATTTCAAATATAGGTGCTGATAGGCATTTTAAATATAGGTGCCGATAGGCATCTCAGATATAGAAGCCGATAGGCATTTCAAATATAGGTGCTGATAGGCATTCCAGATATGGTTGCCGATAGGCATTTCAAATATAGGTGCCGATAGGCATTTCAGATATAGTTGCCGATTGGCATTTTAAAAATAGGTGCCGATAGGCATTTCAGATATAGAAGCCGATAGGCATTTCAAATATAGGTGTCGATAGGCATTTCAGATATGGTTGCCGATAGGCATTTCAAATATAAGTGCTGATAGGCATTTCAGATGTAGTTTCCGAAAGGCATTTCAAAAATAGGTGCCAATAGGCATTTCAGGTATAGGTGCCGATAGGCATTTCAGATATAGTTGCCGATTGGCATTTAAAAATAGGTGCCGATAGGCATTTCAGATATAGAAGCCGATAGGCGTTTTAAATATAGGTGCCGATAGGCATTCCCGATATGGTTGCCGATAGGCTATTCAAATATAAGTGCTGATAGGCATTTCAGATGTAGTTTCCGATAGGCATTTCAAAAATAGGTACCGATAGGCATTTCAGATATAGTTGCCGATTGGCATTTTAAAAATAGGTGCCGATAGGCATTTCAGATATAGTTGCCGATTGGCATTTCAAAAATAGGTGCTGATAGGCATTTCAGATATAGGTGCCGACAGGCATTTCAGATATAGTTGCCGATTGGCATTTTAAATATAGGAGCCGATAGGCTTTTCAGATATAGAAGCCGATAGGCATTTCAAATATAGGTGCTGATAGGCTTTCCAGATATGGTTGCCGATAGGCATTTTAAATATAGGTGCTGATAGGCATTTCAGATGTAGTTTCCGATAGGCATTTCAAAAATTGGTGCCGATAAGCATTTCAGATATAGGTGCCGATAGGCATTTCAGATATAGTTGCCGATTGGCATTTTAAAAATAGGTGCCGATAGGCATTTCAGATATAGAAGCCGATAGGTATTTCAAATATTGGTGTCGATAGGCATTTCAGGTATGGTTACCGATAGGCATTTCAAATATTGGTGCCGATAGGTATCTCAGATATGGTTGCCGATAGGCATCCCAGTAATGGTTGCCGAAAGGAATTTCAAATATAGGTGCTGATAGGCATTTCAGATGTAGTTTCCGATAGGCATTTCAAAAATTGATGCCGATAGGCATTTCAGATATAGGTGCCGATAGGCATTTCAGATATAGTTGCCGATTGGTATTTTAAAAACAGTTGCCGATAGGCATTTCAGATATAGAAGCCGACAGGTATTTCAAATATAGGTGTCGATAGTCTTTTCAGATATGGTTGCCGATAGGCATTTCAAATATAGGAGCGGATAGGCATTTCAGATGTAGTTTCCGAAAGGCATTTCAAAACTAGGTGCCGATAGGCATTTCAGAAAGAGGTGCCTATAGGCATTTCAGATATAGGTGCCGATAGGCATTTCAGATTTAGTTGCGAATTGGCACTTTAAAAATAGGTGCCGATAGGCATTTTAGATGTAGTTTCCGATAGGCATTTCAAAAATAGGTGCCGATAGGCATTTCAGATATAGGTGCCGATAGGCATATCAGATATAAATGCCGAAAGGCATTTCAGATATAGGTGCCAATAGGCATTTCTGATGTGGTTGCAGATAGGCATTTCAAATATAGGTGCTGATAGGCATTTCAGATGTAGTTTTCGATAGGCATTTCAAAAATAGGTGCCGATAGGCATTTCAGATATAGGTGCCAATAGGCACTTCAGATATAGTTGCCGATTGGCATTTTAAAAATAGGTGCCGATAGGCATTTCAGATATTGAAGCCGATAGGCATTTCAAATATAGGTGCCGATAGGCATTCCAGATATGGTTGCCGATAGGCATTTCAAATATACGTGCTGATAGGCATTTCAAATGTAGTTTCCGATAGGCATTTCAAAAATAGGTGCCGATAGGCATTTCAGATATAGGTGTCGATAGGCATTTAAGATATAGTTGCCGATTGGCATTTTAAAAATAGGTGCCGATAGGCATTTGAGATCTAGAAGCCGATAGGCATTTCAAATATAGGTGCCGATAGGCATTCCAGATATGGTTGCCGATAGGTATTTCAAATATAGGTGCTGATAGGCATTTCAGATGTAGTTTCCGATAGGCATTTCTAAAATTGGTGCCGATAGGCATTTCAGATATAGTTGCCGATTGGCATTTCAAAAATAGGTGCCGATAGGCATTTTAGATATAGAAGCCGATAGGTATTTCAAATATAGGTGTCGATAGGCATTTCAGATATGGTTGCCGATAGGCATTTCAAATATAGGTGCTGATAGGCATTTCAGATGTAGTTTCCGATAGGCATTTCAAAAATAGGTGCCGATAGGCATTTCAGATATAGGTGCCGATAGTCATTTCAGATATAGTTGCCGATTGGCATTTTAAAAATAGGTGCCGATAGGCATTTCAGATATAGGTGCCGATAGGCATTTCAGATATAGTTGTCGATTAGCATTTTAAATATAGGTGCCGATAGGCATCTCAGATATAGAAGCCGATAGGCATTTCAAATATAGGTGCTGATAGGCATTCCAGATATGGTTGCCGATAGGCATTTCAAATATAGGTGCCGATAGGCATTTCAGATATAGTTGCCGATTGGCATTTTAAAAATAGGTGCCGATAGGCATTTCAGATATAGAAGCCGATAGGCATTTCAAATATAGGTGCTGATAGGCATTCCAGATATGGTTGCCGATAGGCATTTCAAATATAGGTGCCGATAGGCATTTCAGATATAGTTGCCGATTGGCATTTTAAAAATAGGTGCCGATAGGCATTTCAGATATAGAAGCCGATAGGCATTTCAAATATAGGTGCCGATAAGCATTCCAGATATGGTTGCCGATAGGCATTTTAAATATAGGTGCTGATAGGCATTTCAGATGTAGTTTCCGATAGGCATTTCAAAAATTGGTGCCGATAAGCATTTCAGATATAGGTGCTGATAGGCATTTCAGATATAGTTGCCGATTGACATTTTAAAAATAGGTGCCGATACGCATTTCAGATATAGTTGCCGATTGGCATTTCAAAAATAGGTGCCGATAGGCATTTCAGATATAGGTGCCGATAGGCATTTCAGATATAGTTGCCGATTGACATTTTAAAAATAGGTGCCGATAGGCATTTCAGATATAGAAGCCGATAGGTATTTCAAATATAGGTGCTGATAGGCATTCCAGATATGGTTGCCGATAGGCATTTTAAATATAGGTGCTGATAGGCATTTCAGATGTAGTTTCCGATAGGCATTTCAAAAATTGGTGCCGATAGGCATTTCAGATATAGGTGCCGATAGGCATTTCAGATATAGTTGCCGATTGGCATTTCAAAAATAGGTGCCGATAGGCATTTCAGATATAGGTGCCGATAAGCATTCCAGATATGGTTGCCGATAAACATTTTAAATATAGGTGCTGATAGGCATTTCAGATGTAGTTTCCGATAGGCATTTCAAAAATTGGTGCCGATAGGCATTTCAGATATAGGTGCTGATAGGCATTTCAGATATAGTTGCCGATTGGCATTTTAAAAATAGGTGCCGATACGCATTTCAGATATAGTTGCCGATAGGCATTTCAAATATAGGTGCTGATAGGCATTTCAGATGTAGTTTTCGATAGGCATTTCAAAAATAGGTGCCGATAGGCATTTCAGATATAGGTGCCGATAGGCATTTCAGATATAGTTGCCGATTGGCATTTTAAATATAGGTGCCGATAGGCATTTCAGATATAGAAGCCGATAGGCATTTCAAATATATGTGCTGATAGGCATTCCAGATATGGTTGCCGATAGGCATTTCAAATATTGGTGCTGATAGGCATTTCAGATGTAGTTTCCGATAGGCATTTAAAAAATTGGTGCCGATAAGCATTTCAGATATAGGTGCCGATAGGCATTTCAGATATAGTTGCCGATTGGCATTTTAAAAATAGGTGCCGATAGGCATTTCAGATATAGAAGCCGATAGGTATTTCAAATATTGGTGTCGATAGGCATTTCAGGTATGGTTGCCGATAGGCATTTCAAAAATAGGTGCCGATAGGCATTTCAGATGTAGGTGCCGATAGGCATTTCAGATATAGTTGCCGATTGGCATTTTGAAAATCGGGGCCGATAGGCATTTCAGATATAGAAGCCGATAGGCATTTCAAATGTAGGTGCCGATAGGCATTCCAGATATGGTTGCCGATAGGCATTTCAAATATAGGTGCTGATAGGCATTTTAGATGTAGTTTCCGATAGGCATTTCAAAAATAGGTGCCGATAGGCATTTCAGATATAGGTGCCGATAGGCATTTCAGATATAGTTGCCAATTGGCATTTTAAAAATAGGTGCCGATAGGTATTTCAGATATAGAAGCCGATAGGCTTTTCAAATATAGGTGCCATTAGGCATTCCAGATATGGTTGCCGATAGGCATTTCAAATATAGGTGCTGATAGGCATTTTAGATGTAGTTTCCGATAGGCATTTCAAAAATTGATGCCGATAGGCATTTCAGATACAGGTGCCGATAGGCATTTCAGATATAGTTGCCGATTGGCATTTTAAAAACAGGTGCCGATAGGCATTTCAGATATAGAAGCCGATAGGTATTTCAAATATAGGTGTCGATAGTCTTTTCAGATATGGTTGCCGATAGGCATTTCAAATATAGGAGCAGATAGGCATTTCAGATGTAGTTTCCGAAAGGCATTTCAAAAATAGGTGCCGATAGGTATTTCAGAAAGAGGTGCCGATAGGCATTTCAGATATAGGTGCCGATAGGCATTTCAGATTTAGTTGCCGATTGGCACTTTAAAAATAGGTGCCGATAGGCATTTTAGATGTAGTTTCCGATAGGCATTTCAATAATAGGTGCCGATAGGCATTTCAGATATAGGTGCCGATAGGCATATCAGATATAGTTGCCGATAGGCATTTAAAATATAGGTGCCGATAGGCATTTCGTATATAGGTGTCGATAGGCATTTCAGATATAAATGCCGAAAGGCATTTCAGATATAGGTGCCGATAGGCATTTCTGATGTGGTTGCCGATAGGCATTTAAAATATAGGTGCTGATAGGCATTTCAGATGTAGTTTTCGATAGGCATTTCAAAAATAGGTGCCGATAGGCATTTCAGATATAGGTGCCGATAGGCACTTCAGATATAGTTGCCGGTTGGCATTTTAAAAATAGGTGCCGATAGGCATTTCAGATATTGAAGCTGATAGGCATTTCAAATATAGGTGCCGATAGGCATTCCAGACATGGTTGCCGATAGGCATTTCAAATATAGGTGCTGATAGGCATTTCAGATGTAGTTTCCGAAAGGCATTTCAAAAATAGGTGCCGATAGGCATTTCAGAAAGAGGTGCCGATAGGCATTTCAGATATAGGTGCCGATAGGCATTTCAGATTTAGTTGCCGATTGGCACTTTAAAAATAGGTTCCGATAGGCATTTTAGATGTAGTTTCCGATAGGCATTTCAATAATAGGTGCCGATAGGCATTTCAGATATAGGTGCCGATAGGCATATCAGATATAGTTGCCGATAGGCATTTAAAATATAGGTGCCGATAGGCATTTCGTATATAGGTGTCGATAGGCATTTCAGATATAAATGCCGAAAGGCATTTCAGATATAGGTGCCGATAGGCATTTCTGATGTGGTTGCCGATAGGCATTTCAAATATAGGTGCTGATAGGCATTTCAGATGTAGTTTTCGATAGGCATTTCAAAAATAGGTGCCGATAGGCATTTCAGATATAGGTGCCGATAGGCACTTCAGATATAGTTGCCGGTTGGCATTTTAAAAATAGGTGCCGATAGGCATTTCAGATATTGAAGCTGATAGGCATTTCAAATATAGGTGCCGATAGGCATTCCAGACATGGTTGCCGATAGGCATTTCAAATATAGGTTCTGATAGGCATTTCAGATGTAGTTTCCGATAGGCATTTCAAAAATAGGTGCCGATAGGCATTTCAGATATAGGTGCCGATAGGCATTTCAGATATAGTTGCCGATTGGCATTTTAAAAATAGGTGCCGATAGGCATTTCAGATATAGAAGCCGATAGGCATTTCAAATATAGGTGCCGATATGCATTCCAGATATGGTTGCCGATAGGCATTTCAAATATAGGTGCTGATAGGCATTTCAGATGTAGTTTCCGATAGGCATTTCAAAAATAGGTGCCGATAGGCATTTCAGATATAGGTGCCGATAGGCATTTCAGATATAGTTGCCGATTGGCATTTCAAAAATAGGTGCCGATAGGCATTTCAGATATAGAAGCCAATAGGCATTTCAAATATAGGTGCCGATATGCATTCCAGATATGGTTGCCGATAGGCATTTCAAATATAGGTGCTGATAGGCATTTCAGATGTAGTTTCCGATAGGCATTTCAAAAATAGGTACCGATAGGCATTTCAGATATAGTTGCCGATTATCATTTTAAAAATAGGTGCCGATAGGCATTTCAGATATAGTTGCCGATTGGCATTTCAAAAATAGGTGCTGATAGGCATTTCAGATATAGGTGCCGACAGGCATTTCAGATATAGTTGCCGATTGGCATTTTAAATATAGGAGCCGATAGGCATTTCAGATATAGAAGCCGATAGGCATTTCAAATATAGGTGCTGATAGGCTTTCCAGATATGGTTGCCGATAGGCATTTCAAATATAGGTGCTGATAGGCATTTCAGATGTAGTTTCCGATAGGCATTTCAAAAATAGGTGCCGATAGGCATTTCAAATATAGGTGCCGATAGGCATTTCAGATATAGTTGCCGATTGGCAATTTAAAAATAGGTGCCGATAGGCATTTCAGATATAGAAGCCTTTAGGCATTTCAAATATAGGTGCCGATAAGCATTCCAGATATGGTTGCCGATAGGCATTTCAAATATAGGTGCTGATAGGCATTTCAGATGTAGATTCCGATAGGCATTTCAAAAATAGGTGCCGATAGGCATTTCAGATATAGGTGCCGATAGGCATTTCGGATATAGTTGGCGATTGGCATTTTAAAAATAGGTGTCGATAAGCATTTCAGATATAGAAGCCGATAGGCATTTCAAATATAGGTGCCGATAGGCATTCCAGATATGGTTGCCGATAGGCATTTCAAATATAGGTGCTGATAGGCATTCCAGATGTAGTTTCCGATAGGCATATCAAAAATTGGTGCCGATAGGCATTTCAGATATAGGTGCCGATAGGCATTTCAGATATAGTTACCGATTGGCATTTTAAAAATAGGTGCCGATAGGCATTTCAGATATAGAAGCCGTTAGGCATTTCAAATATAGGTGCTGATAGGCATTCCAGATATGGTTGCCGATAGGCATTTCAAATATAGGTGCTGATAGGCATTTCAGATGTAGTTTCCGATAGGCATTTCAAAAATAGGTGCCGATAGGCATTTCAAATATAGGTGCCGATAGGCATTTCAGAAATAGTTGCCGATTGGCATTTTAAAAATAGGTGCCGATAGGCATTTCAGATATAGAAGCCATTAGGCATTTCAAATATAGGTGCCGATAAGCATTCCAGATATGGTTGCCGATAGGCATTTCAAATATAGGTGCTGATAGGCATTTCAGATGTAGATTCCGATAGGCATTTCAAAAATAGGTGCCGATAGGCATTTTAGATATAGGTGCCGATAGGCATTTCAGATATAGTTGCCGATTGGCATTTTAAAAATAGGTGCCGATACGCATTTCAGATATAGAAGCCGATAGGTATTTCAAATATAGGCGTCGATAGGCATTTTAGATATGGTTGCCGATAGGCATTTCAAATATAGGTGCTGATAGGCACTTCAGATGTAGTTTTCGATAGGCATTTCAAAAATAGGTGCCGATAGGCATTTCAGATATAGGTGCCGATAGGCATTTCAGATATAGTTGGCGATTGGCATTTTAAAAATAGGTGTCGATAGGCATTTCAGATGTAGTTTCCGATAGGCATTTCAAAAATAGGTGCCGATGGGCATTTCAGATATAGGTGCCGATAGGCATTTCAGATATAGTTGCCAATTGGCATTTTAAAAATAAGTGTCGATAGGCATTTTAGATAGAGAAGCCGATAGGCATTTTAAATATAGGTGCCGATAGGCATTCCAGATATGGTTGCCGTTAGGCATTTCAAATATAGGAGCAGATAGGCATTTCAGATGTAGTTTCCGAAAGGCATTTCAAAAATAGGTGCCATTAGGCATTTCAGATATAGGTGCCGATAGGCATTTCAGATATCGTTGCCGATTGGCATTTTAAAATAGGTGCCGATAGGCATTTCAGATATAGAAGCCGATAGGCATTTCAAATATAGGTGCCGATAGGCATTCCCTATATGGTTGCCGATAGGCTATTCAAATATAAGTGCTGATAGGCATTTCAGATGTAGTTTCCGATAGGCATTTCAAAAATAGGTACCGATAGGCATTTCAGATATAGTTGCCGATTGGCATTTTAAAAATAGGTGCCGATAGGCATTTCAGATATAGTTGCCGATTGGCATTTCAAAAATAGGTGCCGATAGGCATTTCAGATATAGGTGCCGATAGGCATATCAGATATGGTTGCCGATAGGAATTTCAAATATAGGTGCTGATAGGCATTTCAGATGTAGTTTCCGATAGGCATTTCAAAAATAGGTGCCGATAGGCAATTTAGATATAGGTGCCGATAGGCATTTCAGATATAGTTGCCGATTGGCATTTTAAAAATAGGTGTCGATAGGCATTTCAGATATAGAAGCCGATAGGCATTTCAAATATAGGTGCCGATAGGCATTACAGATATGGTTGCCGATAGGCATTTCAAATATAGGTGCTTATAGGCATTCCAAATGTAGTTTCCGATAGGCATTTCAAAAATTGGTGCCGATAGGCATTTCAGATATAGGTGCCGATAGGCATTTCAGATATATTTACCGATTGGCATTTTAAAAATAGGTGCCGATAGGCATTTCAGATATAGAGGCCGATATGTATTTCAAATATAGGTGTCGATAGGCATTTCAGATATAGTTGCCGATAGGCATTTCAAATATAGGTGCTGATAGGCATTTCAGATGTAGTTTCCGATAGGCATTTCAAAAATAGGTGCCGATAGGCATTTCAGATATAGGTGCCCATGGGCATTTCAGATATAGTTTCCGATTGGCATTTTAAAAATAGGTGCCGTTAGGCATTTCAGATATAGAAGCCGATAGGCATTTCAAATATAGGTGCCGATAGGCATCCCAGATATGGTTGCCGATAGGAATTTCAAATATAGGTGCTGATAGGCATTTCAGATGTAGTTTCCGATAGGCATTTCAAAAATAGGTGCCGATAGGCATTTTAGATATAGGTGCCGATAGGCATTTCAGATATAGTTGCCGATTGGCATTTTAAAAATAGGTGCTGATAGGCATTTCAGATATAGAAGCCGATAGGCATTTCGAATATAGGTGCCGATAGGCATTCCAGATATGGTTGCCGATAGGCATTTCAAATATAGGTGCTGATAGGCATTCCAGATGTAGTTTCCGATAGGCATTTCAAAAATTGGTGCCGATAGGCATTTCAGATATAGGTGCCGATAGGCATTTCAGATATATTTACCGATTGGCATTTTAAAAATAAGTGCCGATAGGCATTTCAGATATAGAGGTCGATAGGTATTTCAAATATAGGTGTCGACAGGCATTTCAGATATGGTCGCCGATAGGCATTTCAAATATAGGTGCTGATAGGCATTTCAGATGTAGTTTCCGATAGGCATTTCAAAAATAGGTGCCGATAGGCATTTCAGATATAGGTGCCGATAGGCATTTGAGATATAGTTGCCGATTGGCATTTTAAAAATAGGTGCCGATAGGCATTTCAGATATAGAAGCCGATAGGCATTTCAAATATAGGTGCCGATAGGCATTCCAGATATGGTTGCCGATAGGCATTTCAAATATAGGTGCTGATAGGCATTTTTGATGTAGTTTCCGATAGGCATTTCAAAAATTAATGCCGATAGGCATTTCAGATATAGGTGCCGATAGGCATTTCAGATATAGTTGCCGATTGGCATTTTAAAAACAGGTGCCGATAGGCATTTCAGATATAGAAGCCGATAGGTATTTCAAATATAGGTGTCGCTAGGCTTTTCAGATATGGTTGCCGATAGGCATTTCAAATATAGGAGCAGATAGGCTTTTCAGATGTAGTTTCCGAAAGGCATTTCAAAAATAGGTGCCGATAGGCATTTCAGAAAGAGGTGCCGATAGGCATTTCAGATATAGGTGCCGATAGGCATTTCTGATTTAGTTGCCGATTGGCACTTTAAAAATAGGTGCCGATAGGCATTTTAGATGTAGTACCGATAGGCATTTCAAAAATAGGTGCCGATAGGCATTTCAGATATAGGTGCCGATAGGCATATCAGATATAGTTGCCGATAGGCATTTAAAATATAGGTGCCGATAGGCATTTCGTATATAGGTGTCGATAGGCATTTCAGATATAAATGCCGAAAGGCATTTCAGATATAGATGCCGATAGGCATTTCTGATGTGGTTGCCGATAGGCATTTCAAATATAGGTGCTGATAGGCATTCCAGATGTAGTTTTCGATAGGCATTTCAAAAATAGGTGCCGATAGGCATTTCAGATATAGGTGCCGATAGGCACTTCAGATATAGTTGCCGATTGGCATTTTAAAAATAGGTGCCGATAGGCATTTCAGATATTGAAGTCGATAGGCATTTCAAATATAGGTGCCGTTAGGCATTCCAGATATGGTTGCCGATAGGCATTTCAAATATAGGTGCTGATAGGCATTTCAGATGTAGTTTCCGATAGGCATTTCAAAAATAGGTGCCGATAGGCATTTCAGATATAGGTGCCGATAGGCATTTCAGATATAGTTGCCGATTGGCATTTTAAAAATAGGTGCCGATAGGCATTTCAGATATAGAAGCCGATAGGCATTTCAAATATAGGTGCCGATAGGCATTCCAGATATGGTTGCCGATAGGTATTTCAAATATAGGTGCTGATACGCATTTCAGATATAGTTGGCGATTGGCATTTTAAAAATAGGTGTCGATAGGCATTTCTGATATAGAAGCCGATAGGCATTTCAAATATAGGTGCCGATAGGAATTCCAGATAAGGTTGCCGATAGGCATTTCAAATATAGGAGCTGATAGGTATTTCAGATGTAGTTTCCGAAAGGCATTTCAAAAATAGGTGCCGATAGGCATTTCAGATATAGGTGCCGATAGGCATTTCAGATATAGTTGCCGATTGGCATTTTAAAAATAGGTGCCGATAGGCATTTCAGATATAGAAGCCGATAGGCATTTCAAATATAGGTGCTGATAGGCATTCCAGATATGGTTGCCGATAGTCATTTTAAATATAGGTGGTGATAGGCATTTCAGATGTAGTTTTCTATAGGCATTTCAAAAATAGGTGCCGATAGGCATTTCAAATATAGGTGCCGATAGGCATTTCAGATATAGTTGCCGATTGGCATTTTAAAAATAGGTGCCGATAGGTATTTCAGATATAGAAGCCGATAGGCATTTCAAATATAGGTGCCGATAAGCATTCCAGATATGGTTGACGATAGGCATTTCAAATATAGGTGCTGATAGGCATTTCAGATGTAGTTTCCGATAGGCATTTCAAAAATTGGTGCCGATAGGCATTTCAGATATAGGTGCCGATAGGCATTTCAGATATAGTTGCCGATTGGCATTTTAAAAATAGGTGCCGATACGCATTTCAGATATAGAAGCCGATAGGTATTTTAAATATAGGTGTCGATAGGCATTTCAGATATAGTTGCCGATTGACATTTCAAAAATAGGTGCCGATAGGCATTTCAGATATAGGTGCCGATAGGTATATCAGATATAGTTGCCGATAGGCATTTAAAATATAGGTGCCGATAGGCATTTCGTATATAGGTGTCGATAGGCATTTCAGATATAAATGCCGAAAGGCATTTCAGATATAGATGCCGATAGGCATTTCTGATGTGGTTGCCGATAGGCATTTCAAATATAGGTGCTGAGAGGCATTCCAGATGTAGTTTTCGATAGGCATTTCAAAAATAGGTGCCGATAGGCATTTCAGATATAGGTGCCGATAGGCACTTCAGATATAGTTGCCGATTGGCATTTTAAAAATAGGTGCCGATAGGCATTTCAGATATTTAAGCCGATAGGCATTTCAAATATAAGTGCCGATAGGCATTCCAGATATGGTTGCCGATAGGCATTTCAAATATAGGTGCTGATAGGCATTTCAGATGTAGTTTCCGATAGGCATTTCAAAAATAGGTGCCGATAGGTATTTCAGATATAGGTGCCGATAGGCATTTCAGATATAGTTGCCGATTGGCATTTTAAAAATAGGTGCCGATAGGCATTTCAGATATAGAAGCTGATAGGCATTTCAAATATAGGTGCCGATAGGCATTCCAGATAAGGTTGCCGATAGGTATTTCAAATATAGGTGCTGATAGGCATTTCAGATATAGTTGGCGATTGGCATTTTAGAAATAGGTGTCGATAGGCATTTCAGATATAGAAGCCGATAGGCATTTCAAATATAGGTGCCGATAGGAATTCCAGATAAGGTTGCCGATAGGCATTTCAAATATAGGTGCTGATAGGCATTTCAGATGTAGTTTCCGAAAGGCATTTCAAAAATAGGTGCCGATAGGCATTTCAGATATAGGTGCCGATAGGCATTTCAGATATAGTTGCCGATTGGCATTTTAAAAATAGGTGCCGATAGGCATTTCAGATATAGAAGCCGATAGGCATTTCAAATATAGGTGCTGATAGGCATTCCAGATATGGTTGCCGATAGTCATTTTAAATATAGGTGCTGATAGGCATTTCAGATGTAGTTTCCGATAGGCATTTAAAAAATAGGTGCCGATAGGCATTTCAAATATAGGTGCCGATAGGCATTTCAGATATAGGTGCCGATAGGCATTTCAGATATAGTTGGCGATTGGCATTTTAAAAATAGGTGTCGATAGGCATTTCAGATGTAGTTTCCGATAGGCATTTCAAAAATAGGTGCCGATGGGCATTTCAGATATAGGTGCCGATAGGCATTTCAGATATAGTTGCCAATTGGCATTTTAAAAATAAGTGTCGATAGGCATTTCAGATAGAGAAGCCGATAGGCATTTTAAATATAGGTGCCGATAGGCATTCCAGATATGGTTGCCGATAGGCATTTCAAATATAGGAGCAGATAGGCATTTCAGATGTAGTTTCCGAAAGGCATTTCAAAAATAGGTGCCATTAGGCATTTCAGATATAGGTGCCGATAGGCATTTCAGATATAGTTGCCGATTGGCATTTTAAAATAGGTGCCGATAGGCATTTCAGATATAGAAGCCGATAGGCATTTCAAATATAGGTGCCGATAGGCATTCCCGATATGGTTGCCGACAGGCTATTCAAATATAAGTGCTGATAGGCATTTCAGATGTAGTTTCCGATAGGCATTTCAAAAATAGGTACCGATAGGCATTTCAGATATAGTTGCCGATTGGCATTTTAAAAATAGGTGCCGATAGGCATTTCAGATATAGTTGCCGATTGGCATTTCAAAAATAGGTGCCGATAGGCATTTCAGATATAGGTGCCGATAGGCATATTAGATATGGTTGCCGATAGGAATTTCAAATATAGGTGCTGATAGGCATTTCAGATGTAGTTTCCGATAGGCATTTCAAAAATAGGTGCCGATAGGCATTTTAGATATAGGTGCCGATAGGCATTTCAGATATAGTTGCCGATTGGCATTTTAAAAATAGGTGTCGATAGGCATTTCAGATATAGAAGCCGATAGGCATTTCAAATATAGGTGCCGATAGGCATTCCAGATATGGTTGCCGACAGGCATTTCAAATATAAGTGCTGATAGGCATTCCAGATGTAGTTTCCGATAGGCATTTCAAAAATTGGTGCCGATAGGCATTTCAGATATAGGTGCCGATAGGCATTTCAGATATATTTACCGATTGGCATTTTAAAAATAGGTGCCGATAGGCATTTCAGATATAGAGGCCGATAGGTATTTCAAATATAGGTGTCGATAGGCATTTCAGATATGGTCGCCGATAGGCATTTCAAATATAGGTGCTGATAGGCATTTCAGATGTAGTTTCCGATAGGCATTTAAAAAATAGGTGCCGATAGGCATTTCAGATATAGGTGCCGATAGGCATTTCAGATATAGTTGCCGATTGGCATTTTAAAAATAGGTGCCGATAGGCATTTCAGATATAGAAGCCGATAGGCATTTCAAATATAGGTGCCGATAGGCATCCCAGATATGGTTGCCGATAGGAATTTCAAATATAGGTGCTGATAGGCATTTCAGATGTAGTTTCCGATAGGCATTTCAAAAATAGGTGCCGATAGGCATTTTAGATATAGGTGCCGATAGGCATTTCAGATATAGTTGCCGATCGGCATTTTAAAAATAGGTGTCGATAGGCATTTCAGATATAGAAGCCGATAGGCATTTCAAATATAGGTGCCGATAGGCATTCCAGATATGGTTGCCGATAGGCATTTCAAATATAGGTGCTGATAGGCATTCCAGATGTAGTTTCCGATAGGCATTTCAAAAATTGGTGCCGATAGGCATTTCAGATATAGGTGCCGATAGGCATTTCAGATATATTTACCGATTGGCATTTTAAAAATAGGTGCCGATAGGCATTTCAGATATAGAGGCCGATAGGTATTTCAAATATAGGTGTCGATAGACATTTCAGATATGGTCGCCGATAGGCATTTCAAATATAGGTGCTGATAGGCATTTCAGATGTAGTTTCCGATAGGCATTTCAAAAATAGGTGCCGATAGGCATTTCAGATATAGGTGCCGATAGGCATTTCAGATATAGTTGCCGATTGGCATTTTAAAAATAGGTGCCGATGGGCATTTCAGATATAGAAGCCGATAGGCATTTCAAATATAGGTGCCGATAGGCATTCCAGATATGGTTGCCGATAGGCATTTCAAATATAGGTGCTGATAGGCATTTTAGATGTAGTTTCCGATAGGCATTTAAAAAATTAATGCCGATAGGCATTTCAGATATAGGTGCCGATAGGCATTTCAGATATAGTTGCCGATTGGCATTTTAAAAACAGGTGCCGATAGTCATTTCAGATATAGAAGCCGATAGGTATTTCAAATATAGGTGTCGATAGGCTTTTCAGATATGGTTGCCGATAGGCATTTCAAATATAGGAGCAGATAGGCTTTTCAGATGTAATTTCCGAAAGACATTTCAAAAATAGTTGCCGATAGGCATTTCAGAAAGAGGTGCCGATAGGCATTTCAGATATAGGTGCCGATAGGCATTTCAGATTTAGTTGCCGATTGGCACTTTAAAAATAGGTGCCGATAGGCATTTTAGATGTAGTACCGATAGGCATTTCAAAAATAGGTGCTGATAGGCATTTCAGATATAGGTGCCGATAGGCATATCAGATATAGTTGCCGATAGGCATTTACAATATAGGTGCCGATAGGCATTTCGTATATAGGTGTCGATAGGCATTTCAGATATAAATGCCGAAAGGCATTTCAGATATAGATGCCGATAGGCATTTCTGATGTAGTTGCCGATAGGCATTTCAAATATAGGTGCTGATAGGCATTCCAGATGTAGTTTTCGATAGGCATTTCAAAAATAGGTGCCGATAGGCATTTCAGATATAGGTGCCGATAGGCACTTCAGATATAGTTGCCGATTGGCATTTTAAAAATAGGTGCCGATAGGCATTTCAGATATTGAAGCCGATAGGCATTTCAAATATAGGTGCCGATAGGCATTCCAGATATGGTAGCCGATAGGCATTTCAAATATAGGTGCTGATAGGCATTTCAGATGTAGTTTCCGATAGGCATTTCAAAAATAGGTGCCGATAGGCATTTCAGATATAGGTGCCGATAGGCTTTTCAGATATAGTTGCCGATTGGCATTTTAAAAATAGGTGCCGATAGGCATTTCAGATATAGAAGCCGATAGGCATTTCAAATATAGGTGCCGATAGGCATCCCAGATATGGTTGCCGATAGGAATTTCAAATATAGGTGCTGATAGGCATTTCAGATGTAGTTTCCGATAGGCATTTCAAAAATAGGTGCCGATAGGCATTTTAGATATAGGTGCCGATAGGCATTTTAGATATAGTTGCCGATTGGCATTTTAAAAATAGGTGTCGATATGCATTTCAGATATAGAAGCCGATAGGCATTTCAAATATAGGTGCCGATAGGCATTCCAGATATGGTTGCCGATAGGCATTTCAAATATAGGTGCTGATAGGCATTCCAGATGTAGTTTCCGATAGGCATTTCAAAAATTGGTGCCGATAGGCATTTCAGATATAGGTGCCGATAGGCATTTCAGATATATTTACCGATTGGCATTTTAAAAATAGGTGCCGATAGGCATTTCAGATATAGAGGCCGATAGGTATTTCAAATATAGGTGTCGATAGGCATTTCAGATATGGTGGCCGATAGTCATTTCAAATATAGGTGCTGATAGGCATTTCAGATGTTGTTTCCGATAGGCATTTCAAAAATATGTGCCGATAGGCATTTCAGATATAGGTGCCGATAGGCATTTCAGATATAGTTGCCGATTGGCATTTTAAAAACAGGTGCCGATAGGCATTTCAGATATAGAAGCCGATAGGCATTTCAAATATAGGTGCCGATAGGCATTCCAGATATAGTTGCCGATTGGCATTTAAAAATAGGTGCCGATAGGCATTTCAGATATAGAAGCCGATAGGCATTTCAAATATAGGTGCCAATAGGCATTCCAGATATGGTTGCCGATAGGCATTTCAAATATAGGTGCTGATAGGCATTCCAGATGTAGTTTCCGATAGGCATTTCAAAAATTGGTGCCGATAGGCATTTCAGATATAGGTGCCGATAGGCATTTCAGATATATTTACCGATTGGCATTTTAAAAATAGGTGCCGATAGGCATTTCAGATATAGAGGCCGATAGGTATTTCAAATATAGGTGTCGATAGACATTTCAGATATGGTCGCCGATAGGCATTTCAAATATAGGTGCTGATAGGCATTTCAGATGTAGTTTCCGATAGGCATTTCAAAAATAGGTGCCGATAGGCATTTCAGATATAGGTGCCGATAGGCATTTCAGATATAGTTGCCGATTGGCATTTTAAAAATAGGTGCCGATAGGCATTTCAGATATAGAAGCCGATAGGCATTTCAAATATAGGTGCCGATAGGCATTCCAGATATGGTTGCCGATAGGCATTTCAAATATAGGTGCTGATAGGCATTTTAGATGTAGTTTCCGATAGGCATTTCAAAAATTAATGCCGATAGGCATTTCAGATATAGGTGCCGATAGGCATTTCAGATATAGTTGCCGATTGGCATTTTAAAAACAGGTGCCGATAGGCATTTCAGATATAGAAGCCGATAGGTATTTCAAATATAGGTGTCGATAGGCTTTTCAGATATGGTTGCCGATAGGCATTTCAAATATAGGAGCAGATAGGCTTTTCAGATGTAATTTCCGAAAGGCATTTCAAAAATAGGTGCCGATAGGCATTTCAGAAAGAGGTGCCGATAGGCATTTCAGATATAGGTGCCGATAGGCATTTCAGATTTAGTTGCCGATTGGCACTTTAAAAATAGGTGCCGATAGGCATTTTAGATGTAGTACCGATAGGCATTTCAAAAATAGGTGCCGATAGGCATTTCAGATATAGGTGCCGATAGGCATATCAGATATAGTTGCCGATAGGCATTTACAATATAGGTGCCGATAGGCATTTCGTATATAGGTGTCGATAGGCATTTCAGATATAAATGCCGAAAGGCATTTCAGATATAGATGCCGATAGGCATTTCTGATGTAGTTGCCGATAGGCATTTCAAATATAGGTGCTGATAGGCATTCCAGATGTAGTTTTCGATAGGCATTTCAAAAATAGGTGCCGATAGGCATTTCAGATATAGGTGCCGATAGGAACTTCAGATATAGTTGCCGATTGGCATTTTAAAAATAGGTGCCGATAGGCATTTCAGATATTGAAGCCGATAGGCATTTCAAATATAGGTGCCGATAGGCATTCCAGATATGGTTGCCGATAGGCATTTCAAAGATAGGTGCTGATAGGCATTTCAGATGTAGTTTCCGATAGGCATTTCAAAAATAGGTGCCGATAGGCATTTCAGATATAGGTGCCGATAGGCATTTCTAATATAGTTGCCGATTGGCATTTTAAAAATAAGTGCCGATAGGCATTTCAGATATAGAAGCCGATAGGCATTTCAAATATAGGTGCCGATAGGCATTCCAGATATGGTTGCCGATAGGTATTTCAAATATAGGTGCTGATAGGCATTTCAGATATAGTTGGCGATTGACATTTTAAAAATAGGTGCCGATAGGCATTTCAGATATAGAGGCCGATAGGTATTTCAAATATAGGTGTCGATAGGCATTTCAGATATGGTCGCTGATAGGCATTTCAAATATAGGTGCTGATAGGCATTTCAGATGTAGTTTTCGATAGGCATTTCAAAAATAGGTGCCGATAGGCATTTCAGATATAGGTGCCGATAGGCATTTCAGATATAGTTGCCGATTGGCATTTTAAAAATAGGTGCCGATAGGCATTTCAGATATAGAAGCCGATAGGCATTTCAAATATAGGTGCCGATAGGCATCCCAGATATGGTTGCCGATAGGTATTTCAAATATAGGTGCTGATAGGCATTTCAGATGTAGTTTCCGATAGGCATTTCAAAAATAGGTGCCGATAGGCATTTTAGATATAGGTGCCGATAGGCATTTCAGATATAGTTGCCGATTGGCATTTTAAAAATAGGTGTCGATATGCATTTCAGATATAGAAGCCGATAGGCATTTCAAATATAGGTGCCGATAGGCATTCGAGATATGGTTGCCGATAGGCATTTCCAATATAGGTGCTGATAGGCATTCCAGATGTAGTTTCCGATAGGCATTTCAAAAATTGGTGCCGATAGTCATTTCAGATATAGGTGCCGATAGGCATTTCAGATATATTTACCGATGGGCATTTTAAAAATAGGTGCCAATAGGCATTTCAGATATAGAGGCCGATAGGTATTTCAAATATAGGTGTCGATAGGCATTTCAGATATGGTCGCCGATAGGCATTTCAAATATAGGTGCTGATAGGCATTTCAGATGTAGTTTCCGATAGGCATTTCAAAAATATGTGCCGATAGGCATTTCAGATATAGGTGCCGATAGGCATTTCAGATATAGTTGCCGATTGGCATTTTAAAAATAGGTGCCGATAGGCATTTCAGATATAGAAGCCGATAGGTATTTCAAATATAGGTGTCGATAGGCTTTTCAGATATGGTTGCCGATAGGCATTTCAAATATAGGAGCAGATAGGCTTTTCAGATGTAATTTCCGAAAGGCATTTCAAAAATAGGTGCCGATAGGCATTTCAGAAAGAGGTGCCGATAGGCATTTCAGATATAGGTGCCGATAGGCATTTCAGATTTAGTTGCCGATTGGCACTTTAAAAATAGGTGCCGATAGGCATTTTAGATGTAGTACCGATAGGCATTTCAAAAATAGGTGCCGATAGGCATTTCAGATATAGGTGCCGATAGGTATATCAGATATAGTTGCCGATAGGCATTTAAAATATAGGTGCCGATAGGCATTTCGTATATAGGTGTCGATAGGCATTTCAGATATAAATGCCGAAAGGCATTTCAGATATAGATGCCGATAGGCATTTCTGATGTAGTTGCCGATAGGCATTTCAAATATAGGTGCTGATAGGCATTCCAGATGTAGTTTTCGATAGGCATTTCAAAAATAGGTGCCGATAGGCATTTCAGATATAGGTGCCGATAGGAACTTCAGATATAGTTGCCGATTGGCATTTTAAAAATAGGTGCCGATAGGCATTTCAGATATTGAAGCCGATAGGCATTTCAAATATAGGTGCCGATAGGCATTCCAGATATGGTTGCCGATAGGCATTTCAAAGATAGGTGCTGATAGGCATTTCAGATGTAGTTTCCGATAGGCATTTCAAAAATAGGTGCCGATAGGCATTTCAGATATAGGTGCCGATAGGCATTTCAGATATAGTTGCCGATTGGCATTTTAAAAATAAGTGCCGATAGGCATTTCAGATATAGAAGCCGATAGGCATTTCAAATATAGGTGCCGATATTCATTCCAGATATGGTTGCCGATAGGTATTTCAAATATAGGTGCTGATAGGCATTTCAGATATAGTTGGCGATTGGCATTTTAAAAATAGGTGCCGATAGGCATTTCAGATATAGAGGCCGATAGGTATTTCAAATATAGGTGTCGATAGGCATTTCAGATATGGTCGCCGATAGGCATTTCAAATATAGGTGCTGATAGGCATTTCAGATGTAGTTTTCGATAGGCATTTCAAAAATAGGTGCCGATAGGCATTTCAGATATAGGTGCCGATAGGCATTTCAGATATAGTTGCCGATTGGCATTTTAAAAATAGGTGCCGATAGGCATTTCAGATATAGAAGCCCATAGGCATTTCAAATATAGGTGCCGATAGGCATCCCAGATATGGTTGCCGATAGGAATTTCAAATATAGGTGCTGATAGGCATTTCAGATGTAGTTTCCGATAGGCATTTCAAAAATAGGTGCCGATAGGCATTTTAGATATAGGTTCCGATAGGCATTTCAGATATAGTTGCCGATTGGCATTTTAAAAATAGGTGTCGATATGCATTTCAGATATAGAAGCCGATAGGCATTTCAAATATAGGTGCCGATAGGCATTCCAGATATGGTTGCCGATAGGCATTTCAAATATAGGTGCTGATAGGCATTCCAGATGTAGTTTCCGATAGGCATTTCAAAAATTGGTGCCGATAGTCATTTCAGATATAGGTGCCGATAGGCATTTCAGATATATTTACCGATTGGCATTTTAAAAATAGGTGCCAATAGGCATTTCAGATATAGAGGCCGATAGGTATTTCAAATATAGGTGTCGATAGGCATTTCAGATATGGTCGCCGATAGGCATTTCAAATATAGGTGCTGATAGGCATTTCAGATGTAGTTTCCGATAGGCATTTCAAAAATATGTGCCGATAGGCATTTCAGATATAGGTGCCGATAGGCATTTCAGATATAGTTGCCGATTGGCATTTTAAAAATAGGTGCCGATAGGCATTTCAGATATAGAAGCCGATAGGTATTTCAAATATAGGTGTCGATAGGCTTTTCAGATATGGTTGCCGATAGGCATTTCAAATATAGGAGCAGATAGGCTTTTCAGATGTAATTTCCGAAAGGCCTTTCAAAAATAGGTGCCGATAGGCATTTCAGAAAGAGCTGCCGATAGGCATTTCAGATATAGGTGCCGATAGGCATTTCAGATTTAGTTGCCGATTGGCACTTTAAAAATAGGTGCCGATAGGCATTTTAGATGTAGTACCGATAGGCATTTCAAAAATAGGTGCCGATAGGCATTTCAGATATAGGTGCCGATAGGTATATCAGATATAGTTGCCGATAGGCATTTAAAATATAGGTGCCGATAGGCATTTCGTATATAGGTGTCGATAGGCATTTCAGATATAAATGCCGAAAGGCATTTCAGATATAGATGCCGATAGGCATTTCTGATGTAGTTGCCGATAGGCATTTCAAATATAGGTGCTGATAGGCATTCCAGATGTAGTTTTCGATAGGCATTTCAAAAATAGGTGCCGATAGGCATTTCAGATATAGGTGCCGATAGGCACTTCAGATATAGTTGCCGATTGGCATTTTAAAAATAGGTGCCGATAGGCATTTCAGATATAGAAGCCGATAGGCATTTCAGATATAGTTGCCGATTGGCATTTTAAAAACAGGAGCCGATAGGCATTTCAGATATAGAAGCCGATAGGTATTTCAAATATAGGTGTCGATAGGCATTTCAGATATGGTTGCCGATAAGCATTTCAAATATAGGAGCAGATAGGCATTTCAGATGTAGTTTCCGAAAGGCATTTCAAAAATAGGTGCCAATAGGCATTTCAGATATAGGTGCCGACTGGCATTTTAAAAATAGGTGCCGATAGGCATTTCAGATATAGAAGCCGATAGGCATTTCAAATATAGGTGCCGATAGGCATTCCCGATATGGTTGCCGATAGGCTATTCAAATATAAGTGCTGATAGGCATTTCAGATGTAGTTTCCGATAGGCATTTCAGAAATAGGTACCGATAGGCATTTCAGATATAGTTGCCGATTGGCATTTTAAAAATAGGTGCCGATAGGCATTTCAGATATAGTTGCCGATTGGCATTTCAAAAATAGGTGCCGATAGGCATTTCAGATATAGGTGCCGATAGGCATATCAGATATAGTTGCCGTTTGCATTTTAAATATAGGTGCCGATAGGCATTTCAGATATATAAGCCGATAGGCATTTCAAATATAGGCGCTGATAGGCATTCCAGATATGGTTGCCGATAAGCATTTCAAATATAGGTGCTGATAGGCATTTCAGATGTAGTTTCCGATAGGCATTTCAAAATTTGGTGCCGATAGGCATTTCAGATATAGGTGCCGATAGGCATTTCAGATATAGTTGCCGATTGGCATTTTAAAAATAGGTGCCGATAGGTATTTCAGATATAGAAGCCGATAGGCATTTCAAATATAGGTGCCGATAAGCATTCCAGATATGGTTGACGATAGGCATTTCAAATATAGGTGCTGATAGGCGTTTCAGATGTAATTTCCGATAGGCATTTCAAAAATTTGTGCCGATAGGCATTTCAGATATAGGTGCCGATAGGAAATTCAGATATAGTTGCCGATTGGCATTTTAAAAATAGGTGCCGATACGCATTTCAGATATAGAAGCCGATAGGTATTTTAAATATAGGTGTCGATAGGCATTTCAGATATAGTTGCCGATTGACATTTCAAAAATAGGTGCCGATAGGCATTTCAGATATAGGTGCCGACAGGCATATCAGATATAGTTGCCGATAGGCATTTAAAATATAGGTGCCGATAGGCATTTCGTATATAGGTGTCGATAGGCATTTCAGATATAAATGCCGAAAGGCATTTCAGATATAGATGCCGATAGGCATTTCTGATGTGGTTGCCGATAGGCATTTCAAATATAGGTGCTGATAGGCATTCCAGATGTAGTTTTCGATAGGCATTTCAAAAATAGGTGCCGATAGGCATTTCAGATATTGAAGCCGTTAGGCATTTCAAATATAGGTGCCGATAGGGATTCCAGATATGGTTGCCGATAGGCATTTCAAATATAGGTGCTGATAGGCATTTCAGATGTAGTTTCCGATAGGCATTTCAAAAATAGGTGCCGATAGGCATTTCAGATATAGGTGCCGATAGGCATTTCAGATATAGTTGGCGATTGGCATTTTAAAAATAGGTGCCGATAGGCATTTCAGATATAGAAGCCGATAGGCATTTCAAATATAGGTGCCGATAGGCATTCCAGATATGGTTGCCGATAGGTATTTCAAATATAGGTGCTGATAGGCATTTCAGATATAGTTGGCGATTGGCATTTTAAAAATAGGTGTCGATAGGCATTTCAGATATAGAAGCCGATAGGCATTTCAAATATAGGTGCCGATAGGAATTCCAGATAAGGTTGCCGATAGGCATTTCAAATAGAGGTGCTGATAGGCATTTCAGATGTAGTTTCCGAAAGGCATTTCAAAAATAGGTGCCGATAGGCATTTCAGATATAGGTGCCGATAGGCATTTCAGATATAGTTGCCGATTGGCATTTTAAAAATAGGTGCCGACAGGCATTTCAGATATAGAAGCCGATAGGCATTTCAAATATAGGTGCTGATAGGCATTCCAGATATGGTTGCCGATAGTCATTTTAAATATAGGTGCTGATAGGCATTTCAGAAATGGTTTCCGATAGGCATTTCAAAAATAGGTGCCGATAGGCATTTCAAATATAGGTGCCGATAGGCATTTCAGATATAGTTGCCGATTGGCATTTTAAAAATAGGTGCCGATAGGTATTTCAGATATAGAAGCCGATAGGCATTTCAAATATAGGTGCTGATAGGCATTTCAGATGTAGTTTCCGATAGGCATTTCAAAAATTGGTGCCGATAGGCATTTCAGATATAGGTGCCGATAGGCATTTCAGATATAGTTGCCGATTGGCATTTTAAAAATAGGTGCCGATACGCATTTCAGATATAGAAGCCGATAGGCATTTCAAATATAGGTGCCGATAGGCATTTCAGATATAGTTGCCGATTGGCATTTTAAAAATAGGTGCCGATAGGTATTTCAGATATAGAAGCCGATAGGCATTTCAAATATAGGTGCTGATAGGCATTTCAGATGTAGTTTCCGATAGGCATTTCAAAAATAGGTGCCGATAGGCATTTCAGATATAGGTGCCGATAGGCATATCAGATATAGTTGCCGATAGGCATTTCAAATATAGGTGCTGATAGGCATTTCAGATGTAGTTTTCGATAGGCATTTCAAAAAAAGGTGCCGATAGGCATTTCAGATATAGGTGCCGATAGGCATTCCAGATTTGGTTGCTGATAGGTATTTCAAATATAGGTGCTGATAGGCATTTCAGATGTAGTTTCCGATAGGCATTTCTAAAATTGGTGCTGATAGGCATTTCAGATATAGGTGCCGATAGGCATTTCAGATATAGTTGCCGATTGGCATTTTAAAAATAGGTGCCGATAGGCATTTTAGATATATAAGCCGATAGGTATTTCAAATATAGGTGCCGATAGGCATTCCAGAAATGGTTGCCGATAGGCATTTTAAATATAGGTGCTGATTGGCATTTCAGATGTAGTTACCGATAGGCATTTCAAAAATAGGTGCCGATGGGCATTTTAGATATAGATGCCGATAGGCATTTTAGATATAGTTGCCAATTGGCATTTTAAAAATAAGTGTCAATAGGCATTTCAGATAGAGAAGCCGATAGGCATTTTAAATATAGGTGCCGATAGGCATTCCAGATATGGTTGCCGATAAGCATTTCAAATATAGGTGCTGATAGGCATTTTAGATGTAGTTTCCGATAGGCATTTCAAAAATTGATGCCGATAGGCATTTCAGATATAGGTGCCGATAGGCATTTCAGATATAGTTGCCGATTGGCATTTTAAAAACAGGAGCCGATAGGCATTTCAGATATAGAAGCCGATAGGTATTTCAAATATAGGTGTCGATAGGCATTTCAGATATGGTTGCCGATAAGCATTTCAAATATAGGAGCAGATAGGCATTTCAGATGTAGTTTCCGAAAGGCATTTCAAAAATAGGTGCCAATAGGCATTTCAGATATAGGTGCCGACTGGCATTTTAAAAATAGGTGCCGATAGGCATTTCAGATATAGAAGCCGATAGGCATTTCAAATATAGGTGCCGATAGGCATTCCCGATATGGTTGCCGATAGGCTATTCAAATATAAGTGCTGATAGGCATTTCAGATGTAGTTTCCGATAGGCATTTCAGAAATAGGTACCGATAGGCATTTCAGATATAGTTGCCGATTGGCATTTTAAAAATAGGTGCCGATAGGCATTTCAGATATAGTTGCCGATTGGCATTTCAAAAATAGGTGCCGATAGGCATTTCAGATATAGGTGCCGATAGGCATATCAGATATAGTTGCCGTTTGCATTTTAAATATAGGTGCCGATAGGCATTTCAGATATATAAGCCGATAGGCATTTCAAATATAGGCGCTGATAGGCATTCCAGATATGGTTGCCGATAAGCATTTCAAATATAGGTGCTGATAGGCATTTCAGATGTAGTTTCCGATAGGCATTTCAAAATTTGGTGCCGATAGGCATTTCAGATATAGGTGCCGATAGGCATATCAGATATAGTTGCCGTTTGCATTTTAAATATAGTTGCCGATAGGCATTTCAGATATATAAGCCGATAGGCATTTCAAATATAGGTGCTGATAGGCATTCCAGATATGGTTGCCGATAAGCATTTCAAATATAGGTGCTGATAGGCATTTCAGATGTAGTTTCCGATAGGCATTTCAAAAATTGGTGCCGATAAGCATTTCAGATATAGGTGCCGATAGGCATTTCAGATATAGTTGCCGATTGGCATTTTAAAAATAGGTGCCGATAGGCATTTCAGATATAGAAGCCGATAGGTATTTCAAATATTGGTGTCGATAGGCATTTCAGGTATGGTTGCCGATAGGCATTTCAAATATTGGTGCTGATAGGCATTTCAGATGTAGTTTCCGATAGGCATTTCAAAAATAGGTGCCGATAGGCATTTCAGATATAGGTGCCGATAGGCATTTCAGATATAGTTGCCGATTGGCATTTTAAAAATAGGTGCCGATAGGCATTTCAGATATAGAAGCCGATAGGCATTTCAAATATAGGTGCCGATAGGCATCCCAGATATGGTTGCCGATAGGAATTTCAAATATAGGTGCTGATAGGCATTTCAGATGTAGTTTCCGATAGGCATTTCAAAAATAGGTGCCGATAGGCATTTTAGATATAGGTGCCGATAGGCATTTCAGATATAGTTGCTGATTGGCATTTTAAAAATAGTTGTCGATAGGCATTTCAGATATAGAAGCCGATAGGCATTTCAAATATAGGTGCCGATAGGCATTCCAGATATGGTTGCCGATAGGCATTTCAAATATAGGTGCTGATAGGCATTCCAGATGTAGTTTCCGAAAGGCATTTCAAAAATTGGAGCCGATAGGCATTTCAGATATAGGTGCTGATAGGCATTTCAGATATAGTTACCGATTGGCATTTTAAAAATAGGTGCCGATGAGCATTTCAGATATAAAAGCCGATAGGTATTTCAAATATAGGTGTCGATTGGCATTTCAGATATGGTCGCCGATAGGCATTTCAAATATAGGTGCTGATAGGCATTTCAGATGTAGTTTCCGATAGGCATTTCAAAAATAGGAGCCGATAGGCATTTCAGATATAGGTGCCGATAGGCATTTCAGATATAGTTGCCGATTGGCATTTTAAAAACAGGTGCCGATAGGCATTTCAGATATAGAAGCCGATAGGTATTTTAAATATAGGTGTCGATAGGCTTTTCAGATATGGTTGCCGATAGGCATTTCAAATATAGGAGCAGATAGGCATTTCAGAGGTAGTTTCCGAAAGGCATTTCAAAAATAGGTTCCGATAGGCATTCCAGAAAGAGGTGCCGATGGGCATTTCAGATATAGGTGCCGATAGGCATTTCAGATTTAGTTGCCGATTGGCACTTTAAAAATAGTTGCCGATAGGCATTTCAGATATAGAAGCCGATAGGCATTTCAAATATAGGTGCCGATAGGCATTCCAGATATGGTTGCCGATAGGCATTTCAAATATAGGTGCTGATAGGCATTTTAGATGTAGTTTCCGATAGGCATTTCAAAAATTGATGCCGATAGGCATTTCAGATATAGGTGCAGATAGGCATTTCAGATATAGTTGCCGATTGGCATTTTAAAAATAGGTGCCGATAGGCATTTCAGTTATAGAAGCCGATAGGCATTTCAAATGTAGGTGCCGATAGGCATTCCAGATATGGTTGCCGATAGGCATTTCAAATATAGGTGCTGATAGGCATTTCAGATGTAGTTTCCGATAGGCATTTCAAAAATAGGTGCCGATAGGCATTTCAGATATAGGTGCCGATAGGCATTTCAGATATAGTTGCCAAATGGCATTTTAAAAAAAGTTGCCGATAGGCATTTCAGATATAGAAGCCGATAGGCATTTCAAATATAGGTGCCGATAGGCATTCCAGATATGGTTGCCGATAGGCATTTCAAATATAGGTGCTGATAGGCATTTTAGATGTAGTTTCCGATAGGCATTTCAAAAATTGATGCCGATAGGCATTTCAGATATAGGTGCCGATAGGCATTTCAGATATAGTTGCCGATTGGCATTTTAAAAACAGGTGCCGATAGGCATTTCAGATATAGAAGCCGATAGGTATTTCAAATATAGGTGTCGATAGGCTTTTCAGATATGGTTGCCGATAGGCATTTCAAATATAGGAGCAGATAGGCATTTCAGAGGTAGTTTCCGAAAGGCATTTCAAAAATAGGTGCCGATAGGCATTCCAGAAAGAGGTGCCGATGGGCATTTCAGATATAGGTGCCGATAGGCATTTCAGATTTAGTTGCCGATTGGCACTTTAAAAATAGGTGCCGATAGGCATTTTAGATGTAGTTTCCGATAGGCATTTCAAAAATAGGTGCCGATAGGCATTTCAGATATAGGTGCCGATAGGCATATCAGATATAGTTGCCGATAGGCATTTAAAATATAGGTGCCGATAGGCATTTCAGATGTATTTTCCGATAAGCATTTCAAAAATAGGTGCCGATAGGCATTTCAGATATAGGTGCCGATAGGCATTTCAGATATAGTTGCAGATTGGCATTTTAAAAATAGGTGCCGATAGGCATTTCAGATATAGAAGCCGATAGGCATTTCAAATATAGGTGCCGATAGGCATTCCAGATATGGTTGCCGATAGGCATTTCAAATATAGGTGCCGATAGGCATTTCAGATGTATTTTCCGATAGGCATTTCAAAAATAGGTGCCGATAGGCATTTCAGATATAGGTGCCGATAGGCATTTCAGATATAGTTGCAGATTGGCATTTTAAAAATAGGTGCCGATAGGCATTTCAGATATAGAAGCCGATAGGCATTTCAAATATAGGTGCTGATAGGCATTCCAGATATGGTTGTGGATAGGCATTTCAAATATAGGTGCTGACAGGCATTTCAGATGTAGTTTCCGATAGGCATTTCAAAAATAGGTGTCGATAGGCATTTCAAATATAGGTGCCGATAGGCATTTCAGATATAGTTGCCGATTGGCATTTTAAAAAGAGGTGCCGATAGGCATTTCAGATATAGGAGCCGATAGGCATTTCAAATATAGGTGCCGATAAGCATTCCAGATATGGTTGCCGATAGGCATTTCAAATATAGGTGCTGATAGGCATTTCAGATGTAGTTTCCGATAGGTATTTCAAAAATTGGTGCTGATAGGCATTTCAGATATAGGTGCCGATAGGCATTTCAAATATAGGTGCTGATAAGCATTTCAGATGTAATTTCCGATAGGCATTTCAAAAATAAGTGCCGATAGGCATTTCAGATATAGGTGCCGATAGGCATTTCAGATATAGAAGCCGATAGGCATTTTAAATATAGGTGCCGATAGGCATTCCAGATATGTTTGCCGATAGGCATTTCAAATATTGGTGCTGATAGGCATTCCAGATGTAGTTTCCGATAGGCATTTCAAAAATTGGTGCCGATAGGCATTTCAGATATAGGTGCCGATAGGCATTTCAGATATAGTTACCGATTGGCATTTTAAAAATAGGTGCCGATAGGCATTTCAGATATAGAAGCCGATAGGCATTTCAAATATAGGTGCCGATAGGCATTCCAGATATGGTTGCCGATAGGCTATTCAAATATAAGTGCTGATAGGCATTTCAGATGTAGTTTCCGATAGGCATTTCAAAAATAGGTACCGATAGGCATTTCAGATATAGTTGCCGATTGGCATTTTAAAAATAGGTGCCGATAGGCATCCCAGATATGTTTGCCGATAGGAATTTCAAATATAGGTGCTGATAGGCATTTCAGATGTAGTTTCCGATAGGCATTTCAAAAATAGGTGCTGATAGGCATTTTAGATATAGGTGCCGATAGGTATTTCAGATATAGTTGCCGATTGGCATTTTAAAAATAGGTGTCGATAGGCATTTCAGATGTGAAGCCGATAGGCATTTCAAATATAGGTGCCGATAGGCATTCCAGATATGGTTGCCGATAGGCATTTCAAATATAGGTGCTGATAGGCATTCTAGATGTAGTTTCCGATAGGCATTTCAAAAATTGGTGCCGACAGACATTTCAGATATAGGTGCCGATAGGCATTTCAGATATAGTTACCGATTGGCATTTTAAAAATAGGTGCCGATAGGCATTTCAGATATAGAAGCCGATAGGCATTTCAAATGTAGGTGCCGATAGGCATTCCAGATATGGTTGCCGATAGGCATTTCAAATATAGGTGCTGATAGGCATTTCAGATGTAGTTTCCGATAGGCATTTCAAAAATAGGTGCCGATAGGCATTTCAGATATAGGTGCCGATAGGCATTTCAGATATAGTTGCCAATTGGCATTTTAAAAATAGGTGCCGATAGGCATTTCAGATATAGAAGCCGATAGGCATTTCAAATATAGGTGCCGATAGGCATTCCAGATATGGTTGCCGATAGGCATTTTAAATATAGGTGCTGATAGGCATTTTAGATGTAGTTTCCGATAGGCATTTCAAAAATTGATGCCGATAGGCATTTCAGATATAGGTGCCGATAGGCATTTCAGATATAGTTGCCGATTGGCATTTTAAAAACAGGTGCCGATAGGCATTTCAGATATAGAAGCCGATAGGTAGTTCAAATATAGGTGTCGATAGGCTTTTCAGATATGGTTACCGATAGGCATTTCAAATATAGGAGCAGATAGGCATTTCAGATGTAGTTTCCGAAAGGCATTTCAAAAATAGGTGCCGATAGGCATTTCAGAAAGAGGTGCCGATAGGCATTTCAGATATAGGTGCCGATAAGCATTTCAGATTTAGTTGCCGATTGGCACTTTAAAAATAGGTGCCGATAGGCATTTTAGATGTAGTTTCCGATAGGCATTTCAAAAATAGGTGCCGATAGGCATTTCAGATATAGGTGCCGATAGGCATATCAGATATAGTTGCCGATAGGCATTTAAAATATAGGTGCCGATAGGCATTTCGTATATAGGTGTCGATAGGCATTTCAGATATAAATGCCAAAAGGCATTTCAGATATAGGTGCCGATAGGTATTTCTGATGTGGTTGCCGATAGGCATTTCAAATATAGGTGCTGATAGGCATTTCAGATGTAGTTTTCGATAGGCATTTCAAAAATAGGTGCCGATAGGCATTTCAGATATAGGTGCCGATAGGCATTTCAGATATAGTTGCCGATTGGCATTTTAAAAATAGGTGCCGATAGGCATTTCAGATACAGAAGCCGATAGGCATTTCAAATATAGGTGTCGATAGGCATTTCAGATATGGTTGCCGATAGGCATTTCAAATATAAGTGCCGATAGGCATTCCAGATATGGTTGCCGATAGGCATTTCAAATATAGATGCTGATAGGCATTTCAGATGTAATTTCCGATAGGCATTTCAAAAATAGGTGCCGATAGGCATTTCAGATATAGGTGCCGATAGGCATTTCAGATATAGTTGCCGATTGGCATTTTAAAAATAGGTGCCGATAGGCATTTCAGATATAGAAGCCGATAGGCATTTAAAATATAGGTGCCGATAGGCATTCCAGATATGGTTGACGATAGGTATTTCAAATATAGGTGCTGATAGGCATTTCAGATGTAGTTTCCGATAGGCATTTCTAAAATTGGTGCCGATAGGCATTTCAGATATAGGTGCCGATAGGCATTTCAGATATAGTTGCCGATTGGCATTTTAAAAATAGGTGCCGATAGGCATTTTAGATATAGAAGCCGATAGGTATTTCAAATATAGGTGTCGATAGGCATTTCAGATATGGTTGCCGATAGGCATTTTAAATATTGGTGCTGATAGGCATTCCAGATGTAGTTTCCGATAGGTATTTCAAAAATTGGTGCCGATAGGCATTTCAGATATAGGTGCCGATAGGCATTTCAGATATAGTTACCGATTGGCATTTTAAAAATAGGTGCCGATAGGCATTTCAGATATAGAAGCCGATAGGCATTTCAAATATAGGTGCCGATAGGCATTCCAGATATGGTTGCCGATAGGCTATTCAAATATAAGTGCTGATAGGCATTTCAGATGTAGTTTCCGATAGGCATTTCAAAAATAGGTACCGATAGGCATTTCAGATATAGTTGCCGATTGGCATTTTAAAAATAGGTGCCGATAGGCATCCCAGATATGTTTGCCGATAGGAATTTCAAATATAGGTGCTGATAGGCATTTCAGATGTAGTTTCCGATAGGCATTTCAAAAATAGGTGCCGATAGGCATTTTAGATATAGGTGCCGATAGGTATTTCAGATATAGTTGCCGATTGGCATTTTAAAAATAGGTGTCGATAGGCATTTCAGATGTGAAGCCGATAGGCATTTCAAATATAGGTGCCGATAGGCATTCCAGATATGGTTGCCGATAGGCATTTCAAATATAGGTGCTGATAGGCATTCTAGATGTAGTTTCCGATAGGCATTTCAAAAATTGGTGCCGACAGGCATTTCAGATATAGGTGCCGATAGGCATTTCAGATATAGTTACCGATTGGCATTTTAAAAATAGGTGCCGATAGGCATTTCAGATATAGAAGCCGATAGGCATTTCAAATGTAGGTGCCGATAGGCATTCCAGATATGGTTGCCGATAGGCATTTCAAATATAGGTGCTGATAGGCATTTCAGATGTAGTTTCCGATAGGCATTTCAAAAATAGGTGCCGATAGGCAATTCAGATATAGGTGCCGATAGGCATTTCAGATATAGTTGCCAATTGGCATTTTAAAAATAGGTGCCGATAGGCATTTCAGATATAGAAGCCGATAGGCATTTCAAATATAGGTGCCGATAGGCATTCCAGATATGGTTGCCGATAGGCATTTTAAATATAGGTGCTGATAGGCATTTTAGATGTAGTTTCCGATAGGCATTTCAAAAATTGATGCCGATAGGCATTTCAGATATAGGTGCCGATAGGCATTTCAGATATAGTTGCCGATTGGCATTTTAAAAACAGGTGCCGATAGGCATTTCAGATATAGAAGCCGATAGGTAATTCAAATATAGGTGTCGATAGGCTTTTCAGATATGGTTGCCGATAGGCATTTCAAATATAGGAGCAGATAGGCATTTCAGATGTAGTTTCCGAAAGGCATTTCAAAAATAGGTGCCGATAGGCATTTCAGAAAGAGGTGCCGATAGGCATTTCAGATATAGGTGCCGATAAGCATTTCAGATTTAGTTGCCGATTGGCACTTTAAAAATAGGTGCCGATAGGCATTTTAGATGTAGTTTCCGATAGGCATTTCAAAAATAGGTGCCGATAGGCATTTCAGATATAGGTGCCGATAGGCATATCAGATATAGTTGCCGATAGGCATTTAAAATATAGGTGCCGATAGGCATTTCGTATATAGGTGTCGATAGGCATTTCAGATATAAATGCCGAAAGGCATTTCAGATATAGGTGCCGATAGGTATTTCTGATGTGGTTGCCGATAGGCATTTCAAATATAGGTGCTGATAGGCATTTCAGATGTAGTTTTCGATAGGCATTTCAAAAATAGGTGCCGATAGGCATTTCAGATATAGGTGCCGATAGGCATTTCAGATATAGTTGCCGATTGGCATTTTAAAAATAGGTGCCGATAGGCATTTCAGATACAGAAGCCGATAGGCATTTCAAATATAGGTGTCGATAGGCATTTCAGATATGGTTGCCGATAGGCATTTCAAATATAAGTGCCGATAGGCATTCCAGATATGGTTGCCGATAGGCATTTCAAATATAGATGCTGATAGGCATTTCAGATGTAATTTCCGATAGGCATTTCAAAAATAGGTGCCGATAGGCATTTCAGATATAGGTGCCGATAGGCATTTCAGATATAGTTGCCGATTGGCATTTTAAAAATAGGTGCCGATAGGCATTTCAGATATAGAAGCCGATAGGCATTTAAAATATAGGTGCCGATAGGCATTCCAGATATGGTTGACGATAGGTATTTTAAATATAGGTGCTGATAGTCATTTCAGATGTAGTTTCCGATAGGCATTTCTAAAATTGGTGCCGATAGGCATTTCAGATATAGGTGCCGATAGGCATTTCAGATATAGTTGCCGATTGGCATTTTAAAAATAGGTGCCGATAGGCATTTTAGATATAGAAGCCGATAGGTATTTCAAATATAGGTGTCGATAGGCATTTCAGATATGGTTGCCGATAGGCATTTTAAATATTGGTGCTGATAGGCATTCCAGATGTAGTTTCCGATAGGTATTTCAAAAATTGGTGCCGATAGGCATTTCAGATATAGGTGCCGATAGGCATTTCAGATATAGTTACCGATTGGCATTTTAAAAATAGGTGCCGATAGGCATTTCAGATATAGTTGCCGATTGGCATTTTAAAAATAGGTGCCGATAGGCATTACAGATATAGAAGCCGATAGGCATTTCAAATATAGGTGCCGATAGGCTTTCCAGATATGGCTGCCGATAGGCATTTTAAATATAGGTGCTGATAGGCATTTCAGATGTAGTTTCCGATAGGCATTTCAAAAATAGGTACCGAAAGGCATTTCAGATATAGTTGCCGATTAGCATTTTAAAAATAGGTGCCGATAGGCATTTCAGATATAGTTGCCGATTGGCATTTCAAAAATAGGTGCCGATAGGCATTTCAGATATAGGTGCCGATAGGCATATCAGATATAATAGCCGATAGGCATTTCAAATATAGGTGCTGATAGGCATTTCAGATGTAGTTGTCGATAGGCATTTCAAATATAGGTGCCGATAGGCATTTCAGATATAGGTGCCGATAGGCATTTCAGATATAGTTGCCGATTGGCATTTTAAATATAGGTGCCGATAGGCATTTCAGATATAGAAGCCGATAGGCATTTCAAATATAGGTGCTGATAGGCATTCCAGATATGGTTGCCGATAGGCATTTCAAATATAGGTGCTGATAGGCATTTCAGATGTAGTTTCCAATAGGCATTTCAAAAATTGGTGCCGATAAGCATTTCAGATATAGGTGCCGATAGGCATTTCAGATATAGTTGCCGATTGGCATTTTAAAAATAGGTGCCGATAGGCATTTCAGATATAGAAGCCGATAGGTATTTCAAATATTGGTGTCGATAGGCATTTCAGGTATGGTTGCCGATAGGCATTTCAAATATTGGTGCTGATAGGCATTTCAGATGTAGTTTTCGATAGGCATTTCAAAAATAGGTGCCGATAGGCATTTCAGATATAGAAGCCGTTAGGCATTTCAAATATAGGTGCCGATAGGCATCCCAGATATGGTTGCCGATAGGAATTTCAAATATAGGTGCTGATAGGCATTTCAGATGTAGTTTCCGATAGGCATTTCAAAAATAGGTGCCGATACGCATTTTAGATATAGGTGCCGATAGGCATTTCAGATATAGTTGCCGATTGGCATTTTAAAAATAGGTGTCGATAGGCATTTCAGATATAGAAGCCGATAGGCATTTCAAATATAGGTGCCGATAGGCATTTCAAATATAGGTGCTGATAGGCATTCCAGATGTAGTTTCCGATAGGCATTTTAAAAATTGGTGCAGATATGCATTTCAGATATAGGTGCCGATAGACATTTCAGATATAGTTACCGATTGGCATTTTAAAAATAGGTGCCGATAGGCATTTCAGATATAGAAGCCGATAGGTATTTCAAATATAGGTGTCGATAGGCATTTCAGATATGGTCGCCGATAGGCATTTCAAATATAGGTGCTGATAGGCATTTCAGATGTAGTTTCCGATAGGCATTTCAAAAATAGGTGCCGCTAGGCATTTCAGATATAGGTGCCGATAGGCATTTCAGATATAGTTGCCGATTGGCATTTTAAAAATAGGTGCCGATAGGCATTTTAGATATAGAAGCCGATAGGCATTTCAAATGTAGGTGCCGATAGGCATTCCAGATATGGTTGCCGATAGGCATTTCAAATATAGGTGCTGATGGGCATTTTAGATGTAGTTTCCGATAGGCATTTCAAAAATTGATGCCGATAGGCATTTCAGATATAGGTGCCGATAGGCATTTCAGATATAGTTGCCGATTGGCATTTTAAAAACAGGTGCCGATAGGCATTTCAGATTTAGAAGCCGATTGGTATTTCAAATATAGGTGTCGATAGGCTTTTCAGATATGGTTGCCGATAGGCATTTCCAATATAGGAGCAGATAGGCATTTCAGATGTAGTTTCCGAAAGGCATTTCAAAAATAGGTGCCGATAGGCATTTCAGAAAGAGGTTCCGATAGGCATTTCAGATATAGGTGCCGATAGGCATTTCAGATTTAGTTGCCGGTTGGCACTTTATAAATAGGTGCCGATAGGCATTTTAGATGTAGTTTCCGATAGGCATTTCAAAAATAGGTGCCGATAGGCATTTCAGATATAGGTGCCGATAGGCATATCAGATAAAGTTGCCGATAGGCATTTAAAATATAGGTGCCGATAGGCATTCCGTATATAGGTGTCGATAGGCATTTCAGATATAAATGCCGAAAGGCATTTCAGATATAGGTGCCGATAGGCATTTCTGATGTGGTTGCCGATAGGCATTTCAAATATAGGTGCTGATAGGCATTTCAGATGTAGTTTTCGATAGGCATTTCAAAAATAGGTGCCGATAGGCATTTCAGATATAGGTGACGATAGGCACTTCAGATATAGTTGCCGATTGGCATTTTAAAAATAGGTGCCGATAGGCATTTCAGATATAGTTGCCGATTGGCATTTTAAAAATAGGTGCCGATAGGCATTTCCGATATAGAAGCCGATAGGCATTGCAAATATAGGTGCCGATAGGCATTCCAGATATGGTTGCCGATAGGTATTTCAAATATAGGTGCTGATAGGCATTTCAGATATAGTTGGCGATTGGCATTTTAAAAATAGGTGTCGATAGGCATTTCAGATATAGAAGCCGATAGGCATTTCAAATATAGGTGCCGATAGGCATTCCAGATATGGTTGCCGATAGGCATTTCAAATATAGGTGCTGATAGGCATTTCAGATGTAGTTTCCGATAGGCATTTCAAAAATAGGTGCCGATAGGCATTTTAGATATAGGTGCCGATAGGCATTTCAGATATAGTTGCCGATTGGCATTTTAAAAATAGGTGCCGACAGGCATTTCAGATATAGAAGCCGATAGGCATTTCAAATATAGGTGCTGATAGGCATTTCAGATGTAGTTTCCGATAGGCATTTCAAATATAGGTGCTGATAGGCATTTTAGATATAGGTGCCGATAGGCATTTCAAAAATAGGTGCCGATAGGCATTTTAGATATAGGTGCCGATAGGCATTTCAGATATAGTTGCCGATTGGCATTTTAAAAATAGGTGCCGACAGGCATTTCAGATATAGAAGCCGATAGGCATTTCAAATATAGGTGCTGATAGTCATTCCAATATGGTTGCCTATAGGCATTTCAAATATAGGTGCTGATAGGCATTTCAGATGTAGTTTCCGATAGGCATTTCAAAAATAGGTGCCGATAGGCATTTCAAATATAAATGCCGATAGGCATTTCAGATATAGTTGCCGATTGGCATTTCAGATATAGATGCCGATAGGCATTTCAAAAATAGGTGCCGATAGGCATTTTAGATATAGGTGCCGATAGGCATTTCAGATATAGTTGCCGATTGGCATTTTAAAAATAGGTGCCGACAGGCATTTCAGATATAGAAGCCGATAGGCATTTCAAATATAGGTGCTGATAGTCATTCCAATATGGTTGCCTATAGGCATTTCAAATATAGGTGCTGATAGGCATTTCAGATGTAGTTTCCGATAGGCATTTCAAAAATAGGTGCCGATAGGCATTTCAAATATAAATGCCGATAGGCATTTCAGATATAGTTGCCGATTGGCATTTCAGATATAGATGCCGATAGGCATTTCAAATATAGGTGCCGATAAGCATTCCAGATATGGTTGCCGATAGGCATTTCAAATATAGGTGCTGATAGGCATTTCAGATGTAGTTTCCGATAGGCATTTCAAAAATTGGTGCCGATAGGCATTTCAGATATAGGTGCCGATAGGCATTTCAGATATAGTTGCCGATTGGCATTTTAAAAACAGGTGCTGATAGGCATTTCAGATATAGAAGCCGATAGGTATTTCAAATATAGGTGCCGATAGGCATTTCAGAGATGGTCGCCGATAGGCATTTCAAATATAGGAGCTGATAGGCATTTTAGATGTAGTTTCCGATAGGCATTTCAAAAATTGATGCCGATAGGCATTTCAAATATAGGTGCAGATAGGCATTTCAGATATAGTTGCCGATTGGCATTTTAAAAACAGGTGCTGATAGGCATTTCAGATATAGAAGCCGATAGGTATTTCAAATATAGGTGTCGATAGGCATTTCAGATATGTTTGCCGATAGGCATTTCAAATATAGGAGCAGATAGGCATTTCAGATGTAGTTTCCGTAAGGCATTTCAAAAATAGGTGCCGATAGGCATTTCAGATATAGGTGACGATAGGCACTTCAGATATAGTTGCCGATTGGCATTTTAAAAATAGGTGCCGATAGGCATTTCAGATATTGAAGCCGATAGGCATTTTAAATATAGGTGTCGATAGGCATTCCAGATATGGTTGCCGATAGGCATTTCAATTATATGTGCTGATAGGCATTTCAGATGTAGTTTCCGATAGGCATTTCAATAATAAGTGCCGATAGGCATTTCAGATATAGGTGCCGATAGGCATTTCAGATATAGTTGCCGATTGGCATTTTAAAAATAGGTGCCGATAGGCATTTCCGATATAGAAGCCGATAGGCATTTCAAATATAGGTGCCGATAGGCATTCCAGATATGGTTGCCGATAGGTATTTCAAATATAGGTGCTGATAGGCATTTCAGATATAGTTGGCGATTGGCATTTTAAAAATAGGTGTCGATAGGCATTTCAGATATGGAAGCCGATAGGCATTTCAAATATAGGTGCCGATAGGCATTCCAGATATGGTTGCCGATAGGCATTTCAAATATTGGTGCTGATAGGAATTTCAGATGTAGTTTCCGATAGGCATTTCAAAAATAGGTGCCGATAGGCATTTCAGATATAGGTGCCGATAGGCATTTCAGATATAGTTGCCGATTGGCATTTTAAAAATAGGTGCCGATAGGCATTTCAGATATAGAAGCCGATAGGCATTTCAAATATAGGTGCTGATAGTCATTCCAGATATGGTTGCCGATAGGCATTTCAAATATAGGTGCTGATAGGCATTTCAGATGTAGTTTCCGATAGGCATTTCAAAAATAGGTGCCGATAGGCATTTCAAATATAAATGCCGATAGGCATTTCAGATATAGTTGCCGATTGGCATTTTAAAAATAGGTGCCGATTGGCATTTCAGATATAGATGCCGATAGGCATTTCAAATATAGGTGCCGATAAGCATTCCAGATATGGTTGCCGATAGGCATTTCAAATATAGGTGCCGATAGGCATTTCAGATATAGTTGCCGATTGGCATTTTAAAAACAGGTGCTGATAGGCATTTCAGATATAGAAGCCGATAGGTATTTCAAATATAGGTGCCGATAGGCATTTCAGAGATGGTCGCCGATAGGCATTTCAAATATAGGAGCTGATAGGCATTTTAGATGTAGTTTCCGATAGGCATTTCAAAAATTGATGCCGATAGGCATTTCAAATATAGGTGCAGATAGGCATTTCAGATATAGTTGCCGATTGGCATTTTAAAAACAGGTGCTGATAGGCATTTCAGATATAGAAGCCGATAGGTATTTCAAATATAGGTGTCGATAGGCATTTCAGATATGTTTGCCGATAGGCATTTCAAATATAGGAGCAGATAGGCATTTCAGATGTAGTTTCCGTAAGGCATTTCAAAAATAGGTTCCAATAGGCATTTCAGATATAGGTGACGATAGGCATTTCAGATATAGTTGCCGATTGGCATTTTAAAAATAGGTGCCGATAAGCATTTCAGATATTGAAGCCGATAGGCATTTAAATATAGGTGCCGATAGGCATTCCCGATATGGTTGTCGATAGGCTATTCAAATATAAGTGCTGATAGGCATTTCAGATGTAGTTTCCGATAGGCATTTCAAAAATAGGTACCGATAGGCATTTCAGATATAGTTGCCGATTGGCATTTTAAAAATAGGTGCCGATAAACATTTCAGATATAGTTGCCGATTGGCATTTCAACAATAGGTGCCGATAGGCATTTCAGATATAGGTGCTGATAGGCATATCAGATATAGTTGCCGATAGGCATTTCAAATATAGGTGCTGATAGGCATTTTAGATGTAGTTTTCGATAGGCATTTTAAAAATAGGTGCCGATAGGCATTTCAGTTATAGGTGCCGATAGGCATTTCAGATATAGTTGCCGATTGGCATTTTAAATTTAGGTGCCGATAGGCATTTCAGATATAGAAGCCGATAGGCATTTCAAATATAAGTGCTGATAGGCATTCCAGATATGGTTGCCGATAGGCATTTCAAATATAGGTGCTGATAGGCATTTCAGATGTAGCTTCCGATAGGCATTTCAAAAATTGTTGCCGATAAGCATTTCATATATAGGTGCCGATAGGCATTTCAGATATAGTTGCCGATTGACATTTTAAAAATAGGTGCCGATAGGCATTTTAGATATAGAAGCCGATAGGCATTTCAAATGTAGGTGCCGATAGGCATTCCAGATATGGTTGCCGATAGGCATTTCAAATATAGGTGCTAATAGGCATTTCAGATGTAGTTTTCGATAGGCATTTCAAAAATAGGTGCCGCTAGGCATTTTAGATATAGGTGCCGATAGGCATTTCAGATATAGTTGCCGATTGGCATTTTAAAAATAGGTGTCGATAGGCATTTCAGATATAGAAGCCGATAGGCATTTAAAATATAGGTGCCGATAGGCATTTCAAATATAGGTGCTGATAGGCATTCCAGATGTAGTTTCCGATAGGCATTTTAAAAATTGGTGCAGATATGCATTTCAGATATAGGTGCCGATAGACATTTCAGATATAGTTACCGATTGGCATTTTAAAAATAGGTGCCGATAGGCATTTCAGATATAGAAGCCGATAGGTATTTCAAATATAGGTGTCGATAGGCATTTCAGATATGGTCGCCGATAGGCATTTCAAATATAGGTGCTGATAGGCATTTCAGATGTAGTTTCCGATAGGCATTTCAAAAATAGGTGCCGATAGTCATTTCAGATATAGGTGCCGATAGGCATTTAAGATATAGTTGCCGATTGGCATTTTAAAAATAGGTGCCGATAGGCATTTTAGATATAGAAGCCGATAGGCATTTCAAATGTAGGTGCCGATAGGCATTCCAGATATGGTTGCCGATAGGCATTTCAAATATAGGTGCTAATAGGCATTTCAGATGTAGTTTTCGATAGGCATTTCAAAAATAGGTGCCGCTAGGCATTTCAGATATAGGTGCCGATAGGCATTTCAGATATAGTTGCCAATTGGCATTTTAAAAATAGGTGCCGATAGGCATTTTAGATATAGAAGCCGATAGACATTTCAAATATAGGTGCCGATAGGCATTCCAGATATGGTTGCCGATAGGCATTTCAAATATAGGTGCTGATGGGCATTTTAGATGTAGTTTCCGATAGGCATTTCAAAAATTGATGCCGATAGGCATTTCAGATATAGGTGCCGATAGGCATTTCAGATATAGTTGCCGATTGGCATTTTAAAAACAGGTGCCGATAGGCATTTCAGATTTA
>JAVRKA010000687.1:0-65177 GCA_034508555.1 Venustoraphidia nigricollis
CTATCGGCACCTATATCTGAAATGCCTATCGGCACCTATTTTTGAAATGCCTATCGGAAACTACATCTGAACTGCCTATCAGCACCTATATTTGAAATGCCTATCGGCAACCATATCTGGAATGCCTATCGGCACCTATATCTGAAATGCCTATCGGCACCTATTTTTGAAATGCCTATCGGAAACTACATCTGAAATGCCTATCAACACCTATATTTAAAATGCCTATCGGCAACCATATCTGGAATGCCTATCGGTACCTATATTTGAAATGCCTATCGGCTTCTATATCTGAAATGCCTATCGGCACCTATTTTGAAAATGCCAATCGGCAACTATATCTGAAATGCCTATCGGCACCTATATCTGAAATGCCAATCGGCACCTATTTTTGAAATGTCTTTCGGAAACTACATCTGAAATGCTTATCTGCTCCTATATTTGAAATGCCTATCAGGAACCATATCTGAAATGCCTATCGACCCCTATATCTGAAATACCTATCGGCTTCTATATCTGAAATGCCTATCGGCACCTGTTTTTAAAATGCCAATCGGCAACTATATCTGAAATGCCTATCGGCACCTATATCTGAAATGCCTATCGGCACCTATTTTTGAAATGCCTTTCGGAAACTACATCTGAAATGCCTATCAGCACCTATATTTGAAATGCCTATCGGCAACCATATCTGGAATGCCTATCGGCACCTATATTTGAAATGCCTATCGGCTTCTATATCTGAAATGCCTATTGGCACCTATTTTTAAAATGGCTATCGGCAACTATATCTGAAATGCTTATCGGCACCTATATCTGAAATGCCTATCGGCACCTATTTTTGAAATGCCTATCGGAAACTACATCTGAAATGCCTATCAGCACCTATATTTGAAATGCCTATCGGCAACCATATTTGGAATGCCTATCGGCACCTATATTTGAAATGCCTATCGGCTTCTATATCTAAAATGCCTAGCGGCACCTATTTTTAAAATGCCAATCGGCAACTATATCTGAAGTGCCTATCGGCACCTATATCTAAAATGCCTATCGGCACCTATTTTTGAAATGCCTATCGAAAACTATAACTGAAATGGCTATCAGCACCTATATTTGAAATGCCTATCGGCAACTACATCAGAAATGCCTATCGGCACCTATATCTGAAATGCCTTTATGTATTTATATCTGAAATGCCTATCGACACCTATATTTGAAATGCCTATCGGCACCTATATTTTAAATGCCTATCGGCAACTATATCTGATATTTCTATCGGCACCTATATCTGAAATCCGTATCGGCACTAATTTTTGAAATGCCTATCGGAAACTACATCTAAAATGCCTATCGGCACCAATTTTTAAAATGCCAATCGGCAACTATATCTGAAATGCCTATTGGCACCTATATCTGAAATGCCTATCGGCACCTATTTTTGAAATGCCTATCGGATACTACATCTGAAATGCCTATCAGCACCTATATTTGAAATGCCTATCGGCAACCATATCTGAAATGCCTATCGACACCTATATTTGAAATACCTATCGGCTTCTATATCTGAAATGCCTATCGGCACCTATTTTTAAAATGCCAATCGGCAACTATATCTGAAATGCCTATCGGCACCTATACCTGAAATGCCAATCGGCACCAATTTTTTAATGCCTATCGGAAACTACATCTGAAATGCCTATCAGCACCTATATTTGAAATGCCTATCGGCAACCATATCTGAAATGCCTATCGACACCTATATTTGAAATACCTATCGGCTTCTATATCTGAAATGCCTATCGGCAACTATTTTTAAAATGCCAATCGGCAACTATATCTGAAATGCCTATCGGCACCTATATCTAAAATGCCAATCGGCACCAATTTTTGAAATGCCTATCGGAAACTACATCTGAAATGCCTATCAGCACCTATATTTAAAATGCCTATCGGCAACCATATCTGGAATGCCTATCAGCACCTATATTTGAAATGCCTATCGGCTTCTATATCTGAAATGCCTACCGACACCTATTTTTAAAATGCTAATTGGCAACTATATCTGAAATGCCTATCGGCACCTATATCTGAAATGCCTATCGGCACCCATTTTTGAAATGCCTATCGGAAACTACATCTGAAATCCCTATCAGCACCTATATTTGAAATGCCTATCGGCAACCATATCTGAAATGCCTATCGACACCTATATTTGAAATACCTATCGGCTTCTATATCTGAAATGCCTATCGGCAACTATTTTTAAAATGCCAATCGGCAACTATATCTGAAATGCCTATCGGCACCTATATCTAAAATGCCAATCGGCACCAATTTTTGAAATGCCTATCGGAAACTACATCTGAAATGCCTATCAGCACCTATATTTAAAATGCCTATCGGCAACCATATCTGGAATGCCTATCGGCACCTATATTTGAAATGCCTATCGGCTTCTATATCTGAAATGCCTATCGGCACCTATTTTTAAAATGCCTATCGGAAACTACATCTGAAATGCCTATCAGCACCTATATTTGAAATGCCTATCGGCAACCATATCTGGAATGCCTATCGGCACCTATATTTGAAATGCCTATCGGCTTCTATATCTGAAATGCCTATCGGCACCTATTTTTAAAATGCCTATCGGAAACTACATCTGAAATGCCTATCAGCACCTATATTTGAAATGCCTATCGGCTTCTATATCTGAAATGCCTATCGGCACCTATATCTGAAATGCCTATCGGCACCTATTTTTGAAATGCCTATCGGAAACTACATCTGAATTGCCTATCAGCACCTATATTTGAAATGCCTATCGGCAACCATATTTGGAATGCCTATCGGCACCTATATTTGAAATGCCTATCGGCTTCTATATCTGAAATGCCTAGCGGCACCTATTTTTATAATGCCAATCGGCAACTATATCTGAAATGCCTATCGGCACCTATATCTGAAATGCCTATCAACACCTATTTTTGAAATGCCTATCGGAAACTACATCTGAAATGCCGATCAGCACCTATATTTGAAATGCCTATCGGCAACCATATCTGAAATGCCTATTAACACCTATATTTGAAATACCTATCAGCTTCTATATCTAAAATGCCTAGCGGCACCTATTTTTAAAATGCCAATCGGCAACTATATCTGAAGTGCCTATCGGCACCTATATCAAAAATGCCTATCGGCACCTATTTTTGAAATGCCTAACGAAAACTACATCTGAAATGCCTATCAGCACCTATATTTGAAATGCCTATCGGCGACCACATCAGAAATGCCTATCGGCACCTATATTTGAAATGCCTTTCGGCATTTATATCTGAAATGCCTATCGACACCTATATTTGAAATGCCTATCGGCACCTATATTTTAAATGCCTATCGGCAACTATATCTGATATGCCTATCTGCACCTATATCTGAAATGCCTATCGGCACCTATTTTTGAAATGCCTATCGGAAACTACATCTAAAATGCCTATCGGCAGTTATTTTTAAAATGCCAATCGGCAACTATATCTGAAATGCCTATCGGCACCTATATCTGAAATGCCTATCGGCACCTATTTTTGAAATGCCTATCGGAAACTACATCTGAAATGCCTATCAGCACCTATATTTGAAATGCCTATCGGCAACCATATCTGAAATGCCTATCGACACCTATATTTGAAATACCTATCGGCTTCTATATCTGAAATGCCTATCGGCACCTATTTTTAAAATGCCAATCGGCAACTATATCTGAAATGCCTATCGGCACCTATATCTGAAATCCCAATCGGCACCAATTTTTTAATGCCTATCGGAAACTACATCTGAAATGCCTATCAGCACCTATATTTGAAATGCCTATCGGCAACCATATCTGAAATGCCTATCGACACCTATATTTGAAATACCTATCGGCTTCTATATCTGAAATGCCTATCGGCACTTATTTTTAAAATGCCAATCGGCAACTATATCTGAAATGCCTATCGGCACCTATATCTAAAATGCCAATCGGCACCAATTTTTGAAATGCCTATCGGAAACTACATCTGAAATGCCTATCAGCACCTATATTTAAAATGCCTATCGGCAACCATATCTGGAATGCCTATCGGCACCTATATTTGAAATGCCAATCGGCTTCTATATCTGAAATGCCTACCGACACCTATTTTTAAAATGCCAATTGGCAACTATATCTGAAATGCCTATCGGCACCTATATCTGAAATGCCTATCGGTACCTATTTTTGAAATGCCTATCGGAAACTACATCTGAAATGCCTATCAGCACCTATATTTGAAATGCCTTTTGGCAACCATATCTGGAATGCCTATCGGCACCTATATTTGAAATGCCTATCGGCTTCTATATCTGAAATGCCTATCGGCACCTATTTTTAAAATGCCAATCGGCAACTATATCTGAAATGCCTTTCGGCACCTATATCTGAAATGCCAATCGGCACCTATTTTTGAAATGTCTTTCGGAAACTACATCTGAAATGCCTATCTTCTCCTATATTTCAAAATGCCTTCCAGGAACCATATCTGAAATGCCTATCGACCCCTATATTTGAAATACCTATCGGCTTCTATATCTAAAATGCCTATCGGCACCTGTTTTTAAAATGCCAATCGGCAACTATATCTGAAATGCCTATTGGCACCTATATCTGAAATGCCTATCGGCATCAATTTTTGAAATGCCTATCGGAAACTACATCTAAAATGCCTATCAGGACCTATATTTGAAATGCCTATCGGCAACCATATCTGGAATGCCTATCGGCACCTATATTTGAAATGCCTATCGGCTTCTATATCTGAAATGCCTATCGGCACCTATTTTTAAAATGCCAATTGGCAACTATATCTGAAATGCCTATCGGCACCTATATCTGAAATGCCTATCGGCACCTATTTTTGAAATGCCTATCGGAAACTACATCTGAAATGCCTATCAGCACCTATATTTGAAATGCCTATCGGCAACCATATCTAGAATGCCTATTGGCACCTATATTTGAAAACCTATCGGCTTCTATATCTGAAATGCCTATCGGCACCTATTTTTAAAATGCCAATCGGTAACTATATCTGAAATGCCTATCGGCACCTATATCTGAAATGCCTATCGGCACCAAATTTTGAAATGCCTATCGGAAAATACATCTGGAATGCCTATCAGCACCAATATTTAAAATGCCTATCGGCAACCATATCTGGAATGCCTATCGGTACCTATATTTGAAATGCCTATCGGCTTCTATATCTGAAATGCCTATCGACACCTATTTTTAAAATGCCAATCGGCAACTATATCTGAAATGCCTATCGGCACCTACATCTGAAATGCCTATCAGCACCTATATTTGAAATGCATATCGGCAACCATATCTGAAATGCCTATCGACACCTATATTTGAAATACCTATCGGCTTCTATATCTGCAATGCCTATCAACACCTATTTTTAAAATGCCAATCGGCAACTATATCTGAAATGCCTATCGGCACCTATATCTGAAATGCCTATCAGCACCTATTTTTGAAATGCCTATCGGAAACTACATCTGAAATGCCTATCAGCACCTATATTTGAAATGCCTATCGGCAACCATATCTGGAATGCCTATCGGCACCTATATTTGAAATGCCTATCGGCTTCTATATCTGAAATGCCTATCGGCACCTATTTTTAAAATGCCAATCGGCAACTATATCTGAAATGCCTATCGGCACCTACATCTGAAATGCCTATCAGCACCTATATTTGAAATGCCTATCGGCAACCATATCTGAAATGCCTATCGACACCTATATTTGAAATACCTATCGGCTTCTATATCTGAAATGCCTATCGGCACCTATTTTTAAAATGCCAATCGGCAACTATATCTGAAATGCCTATCGGCACTTATATCTAAAATGCCAATCGGCACCAATTTTTGAAATGCCTATCGGAAACTACATCTGAAATGCCTATCAGCACCTATATTTAAAATGCCTATCGGCAACCATATCTGGAATGCCTATCGGCACCTATATTTGAAATGCCAATCGGCTTCTATATCTGAAATGCCTACCGACACCTATTTTTAAAATGCCAATTGGCAACTATATCTGAAATGCCTATCGGCACCTATATCTGAAATGCCTATCGGTACCTATTTTTGAAATGCCTATCGGAAACTACATCTGAAATGCCTATCAGCACCTATATTTAAAATGCCTATCGGCAACCATATCTGGAATGCCTATCGGCACCTATATTTGAAATGCCTATCGGCTTCTATATCTGAAATGCCTATCGGCACCTATTTTTAAAATGGCTATCGGCAACTATATCTGGAATGCCTATCGACACCTATATTTGAAATGCCTATCGGCTTCTATATCTGAAATGCCTATCGGCACCTATTTTTAAAATGCCAATCGGCAACTATATCTGAAATGCCTATCGGCGCCTATATCTAAAATGCCAATCGGCACCAATTTTTGAAATGCCTATCGGAAACTACATCTGAAATGCCTATCAACCACTATATTTGAAATGCCTATCGACAACCATATCTGGAATGCGTATCGGCACCTTTATTTGAAATGCCTATCGGCTTCTATATCTGAAATGCCTATCGACACCTATTTTTAAAATGCCAATTGGCAACTATATCTGAAATGCCTATCGGCACCTATATCTGAAATGCCTATCGGCACCTATTTTTGAAATGCCTATCGGAAACTACATCTGAAATGCCTATCAGCACCTATATTTGAAATGCCTATCGACAACCATATCTGGAATGCCTATCGGCACCTTTATTTGAAATGCCTATCGGCTTCTATATCTGAAATGCCTATCGACACCTATTTTTAAAATGCCAATTGGCAACTATATCTGAAATGCCTATCGGCACCTATATCTGAAATGCCTATCGGCACCTATTTTTGAAATGCCTATCGGAAACTACATCTGAAATGCCTATCAGCACCTATATTTAAAATGCCTATCGGCAACCATATCTGGAATGCCTATCAGCACCTATATTTGAAATGCCTATCGGCTTCTATATCTGAAATGCCTACCGACACCTATTTTTAAAATGCTAATTGGCAACTATATCTGAAATGCCTATCGGCACCTTTATCTGAAATGCCTATCGGCACCTATTTTTGAAATGCCTATCGGAAACTACATCTGAAATGCCTATCAGCACCTATATTTGAAATGCCTATCGGCAACCATATCTGGAATGCCTATCGGCACCTATATTTGAAATGCCTATCGGCTTCTATATCTGAAATGGCTATCGGCACCTATTTTTAAAATGGCTATCGGCAACTATATCTGAAATGCCTATCGGCACCTATATCTGAAATGCCTATCGGCACCTATTTTCGAAATGCCTATCGGAAACTACATCTGAAATGCCTATCAGCACCTATATTTGAAATGCCTATCGGCAACCATATCTGGAATGTCTATCGGCACTTATATCTGAAATGCCTATCGGCACCTATTTTTGAAATGCCTATCGGAAACTACATCTGAAATGCCTATCAGCACCTATATTTGAAATGTCTATCGGCAACCATATCTGGAATGCCTATCGGCACCTATATTTGAAATGCCTATCGGCTTCTATATCTGAAATGCCTAGCGGCACCTATTTTTAAAATGCCAATCGGCAACTATATCTGAAATGCCTATCGGCACCTATATCTGAAATGCCATTCGGCACCAATTTTTGAAATGCCTATCGGAAACTACATCTGAAATGCCTATCAGCACCTATATTTGAAATGCCTATCGGCAAACATATCTGAAATGCCTATCGACACCTATATTTGAAATACCTATCGGCTTCTATATCTGAAATGCCTATCGGCACCTATTTTTAAAATGCCAATCGGCAACTATATCTGAAATGCCTATCGGCACTCATATCTAAAATGCCAATCGGCACCAATTTTTGAAATGCCTATCGGAAACTACATCTGAAATGCCTATCAGCACCTATATTTGAAATGCCTATCGGCAACCATATCTGAAATGCCTATCGACACCTATATTTGAAATACCTATCGGCTTCTATATCTGAAATGCCTATCGGCACCTATTTTTAAAATGCCAATCGGCAACTATATCTGAAATGCCTATCGGCACTCATATCTAAAATGCCAATCGGCACCAATTTTTGAAATGCCTATCGGAAACTACATCTGAAATGCCTATCAGCACCAATATTTGAAATGCCTATCGGCAGGCATATCTGGAATGCCTATCGGCACCTATATTTGAAATGCCTATCGGCTTCTATATCTGAAATACCTATCGACACCTATTTTTAAAATGCCAATTGGCAACTATATCTGAAATGCCTATCGGCACCTATATCTGAAATGCCTATCGGTACCTATTTTTGAAATGCCTATCGGAAACTACATCTGAAATGCCTATCAGCACTTATATTTGAAATGCCTATCGGCAACCATATCTGGAATGCCTATCGGCACCTATATTTGAAATGCCTATCGGCTTGTATATCTGAAATGCCTGTCGGCACCTATTTTTAAAATGCCAATCGGCAACTATATCTGAAATGCCTATCGGCACCTATATCTGAAATGCCTATCGGCACCTATTTTTGAAATGCCTCTCGGAAACTACATCTGAAATGCCTATCAGCACCTATATTTGAAATGCCTATCGTCAACCATATCTGAAATGCCTATCGACACCTATATTTGAAATACCTATCGGCTTCTATATCTGAAATGCCTATCGGCACCTATTTTTAAAATGCCAATCGGTAACTATATCTGAAATGCCTATCGGCACCAATTTTTGAAATGCCTATCGGAAAATACATCTGGAATGCTTATTAGCACCTATATTTGAAATGCCTATCGGCAACCATATCTGGAATGCCTATCGGCACCTATATTTGAAATGCCTATCGGCTTCTATATCTGAAATTCCTATCGGCACCTATTTTTAAAATGCCAATCGGCAACTATATCTGAAATGCCTATCGGCACCTATATCTGAAATGCCTATCGGCATCTATTTTTGAAATGTCTTTTGGAAACTACATCTGAAATGCCTATCTGCTCCTATATTTGAAATGCCTATCGGCAACCATATCTGAAATGCCTATCGACCCCTATATTTGAAATACCTATCGGCTTCTATATCTGAAATGCCTATCGGCACCTGTTTTTAAAATGCCAATCGGCAACTATATCTGAAATGCCTATCTGCACCTATAACTGAAATGCCTATCGGCATCAATTTTTGAAATGCCTATCGGAAACCACATCTAAAATGCCTATCAGCACCTATATTTGAAATGCCTATCGGCAACCATATCTGGAATGCCTATCGGCACCTATATTTGAAATGCCTATCGGCTTCTATATCTGAAATGCCTATCGGCACTTATTTTTAAAATGCCAATTGGCAACTATATCTGAAATGCCTACCGGCACCTATTTTTGAAATGCCTATCGGAAACTACATCTGAAATGCCTATCAGCACTTATATTTGAAATGCCTATCGTCAACCATATCTGAAATGCCTATCGACACCTATATTTGAAATACCTATCGGCTTCTATATCTGAAATGCCTATCGGCACCTATTTTTAAAATGCCAATCGGTAACTATATCTGAAATGCCTATCGGCACCAATTTTTGAAATGTCTATCGGAAAATACATCTGGAATGCTTATCAGCACCTATATTTGAAATGCCTATCGGCAACCATATCTGGAATGCCTATCGGCACCTATATTTGAAATGCCTATCGGCTTCTATATCTGAAATGCCTATCGGCACCTATTTTTAAAATGCCAATCGGCAACTATATCTGAAATGCCTATCGGCACCTATATCTGAAATGCCAATCGGCACCTATTTTTGAAATGTCTTTCGGAAACTACATCTGAAATGCCTATCTGCTCCTATATTTGAAATGCCTATCAGGAACCATATCTGAAATGCCTATCGACCCCTATATTTGAAATACCTATCGGCTTCTATATCTGAAATGCCTATCGGCACTTGTTTTTAAAATGCCAATCGGCAACTATATCTGAAATGCCTATCGGCACCTATATCTGAAATGCCTATCGGCATCAATTTTTGAAATGCCTATCGGAAACTACATCTTAAATGCCTATCAGGACCTATATTTGAAATGCCTATCGGCAACCATATCGGGAATGCCTATCGGTACCTATATTTGAAATGCCTATCGGCTTCTATATCTGAAATGCCTAGCGGCACCTATTTTTAAAATGCCAATCGGCAACTATATCTGAAATGCCTATCGGCACCTATATCTGAAATGCCTATCGGCACCTATTTTTGAAATGCCTATCGGAAACTACATCTGAAATGCCTATCAGCACCTATATTTGAAATGCCTATCGGCAACCATATCTGAAATGCCTATTAACACCTATATTTGAAATACCTATCGGCTTCTATATCTGAAATGCCTATCGGCACCTTTTTTTAAAATGCCAATCGGCAACTATATCTGAAATGCCTATCGGCACCTATATATGAAATGCCTATCGGCACCTATTTTTGAAATGCCTATCGGAAAATACATCTGGAATGCCTATCAGCACCTATATTTGAAATGCCTATCGGCAACCATATCTGAAATGCCTATCGACACCTATATTTGAAAACCTATCGGCTTCTATATCTGAAATGCCTATCGGCACCTATTTTTAAAATGCCAATGGGTAACTATATCTGAAATGCCAATCGGCACCTATATCTGAAATGCCTATCGGCACCAATTTTTGAAATGCCTATCGGAAAATACATCTGGAATGCCTATCAGCACCTATATTTGAAATGCCTATCGGCAACCATATCTGAAATGCCTATCGGTACCAATATTTGAAATGCCTATCGGCTTCTATATCTGAAATGCCTATCGACACCTATTTTTAAAATGCCAATCGGCAACTATATCTGAAATGCCTATCGGCACCTATATCTGAAATGCCTATCGGCACCTATTTTTGAAATGCCATTCGGAAACTACATCTGAAATGCCTATCAGCACCTATATTTGAAATGCCTATCGGCAACCATATCTGAAATGCCTATCGACACCTATATTTGAAATACCTATCGGCTTCTATATCTGAAATGCCTATCAACACCTATTTTTAAAATGCCAATCGGAAACTATATCCGAAATGCCTATCGGCACCTATATCTGAAATGCCTATCGGCACCAATGTTTGAAATGCCTATCAGAAACTACATCTGAAATGCCTATCAGCACCTATATTTGAAATTCCTATCGGCAACCATATCTGGAATGCTTATCGGCACCTATATTTGAAATGCCTATCGGCTCCTATATCTGAAATGCCTATCGGCACCTATTTTTAAAATGCCAATCGGCAACTATATCTGAAATGCCTATCAGCACCTATATCTGAAATGCCTATCAGCACCTATTTTTAAAATGCCTATCGGAAACTACATCTGAAATGCCTATCAGCACCTATATTTGAAATGCCTATCGGCAACCATATCTGGAATGCCTATCGGCACCTATATTTGAAATGCCTATCGGCTTCTATATCTGAAATGCCTATCGCCACCTATTTTTAAAATGGCTATCGGCAACTATATCTGAAATGCCTATCGGCACCTATATCTGAAATGCCTATCGGCATCTATTTTTGAAATGCCTATCGGAAACTACATCTGAACTGCCTATCAGCACCTATATTTGAAATGCCTATTGGCAACCATATCTGGAATGCCTATCGGCACCTATATCTGAAATGCCTATCGGCACCTATTTTTGAAATGCCTATCGGAAACTACATCTGAAATGCCTATCAACACCTATATTTAAAATGCCTATCGGCAACCATATCTGGAATGCCTATCGGCACCTATATTTCAAATGCCTATCGGCTTCTATATCAGAAATGCCTATCGGCACCTATTTTGAAAATGCCAATCGGCAACTATATCTGAAATGCCTATCGGCACCTATATCTGAAATGCCTATCGGCACCTATTTTTGAAATGCCTATCGGAAACTACTTCTGAAATGCCTATCAGCACCTATATTTGAAATGCCTATCGGCAACCATATCTGGAATGCCTATCGGCACCTAAATTTGAAATGCCTATCGGCTTCTATATCTGAAATGCCTATCGACACCTATTTTTAAAATGCCAATTGGCAACTATATCTGAAATGCCTATCGGCACCTATATCTGAAATGCGTATCGGTACCTATTTTTGAAATGCCTATCGGAAACTACATCTGAAATGCCTATCAGCACTTATATTTGAAATGCCTATCGGCAACCATATCTGGAATGCCTATCGGCACCTATATTTGAAATGCCTATCGGCTTCTATATCTGAAATTCCTATCGGCACCTATTTTTAAATTGCCAATCGGCAACTATATATGAAATGCCTATCGGCACCTATATCTGAAATGCCTATCAGCACCTATATTTGAAATGCCTATCGGCAAACATATCTGGAATGCCTATCGGCACCTATATTTGAAATGCCTATCGGCTTCTATATCTGAAATGCCTATCAGCACCTATATTTGAAATGCCTATCGGCAACCATATCTGGAATGCCTATCGGCACTTATATCTGAAATGCCTATCGGCACCTATTTTTGAAATGCCTATCGGAAACTACATCTGAAATGCCTATCAGCACCTATATTTGAAATGCCCATCGGCAACCATATCTGGAATGCCTATCGGCACCTATATTTGAAATGCCTATCGGCTTCTATATCTGAAATGCCTAGCGGCACCTATTTTTAAAATGCCAATCGGCAACTATATCTGAAATGCCTATCGGCACCTATATCTGAAATGCCTATCGGCACCTATTTTTGAAATGCCTATCGGAAACTACATCTGAAATGCCTATCAGCACCTATATTTGAAATGCCTATCGGCAACCATATCTGAAATGCCTATTAACACCTATATTTGAAATACCTATCGGCTTCTATATCTGAAATGCCTATCGGCACCAATTTTTAAAATGCCAATCGGCAACTATATCTGAAATGCCTTTCGGCACCTATATCTGAAATGCCAATCGGCACCAATTTTTGAAATGCCTATCGGAAACTACATCTGAAATGCCTATCAGCACCGATATTTGAAATGCCTATCGGCAACCATATCTGAAATGCCTATTAACACCTATATTTGAAATACCTATCGGCTTCTATATCTGAAATTCCTATCGGCACCTATATCTGAAATGCCTATCGGCACCAATGTTTGAAATGCCTATCAGAAACTACATCTGAAATGCCTATCAGCACCTATATTTGAAATGCCTATCGGCAACCATATCTGGAATGCTTATCGGCACCTATATTTGAAATGCCTATCGGCTTCTATATCTGAAATGCCTATCGGCACCTATTTTTAAAATGCCAATCGGCAACTATATCTGAAATGCCTATCGGCACCTATATCTGAAATGCCTATCAGCACCTATTTTTAAAATGCCTATCGGAAACTACATCTGAAATGCCTATCAGTACCTATATTTGAATAGCCTATCGGCAACCATATCTGAAATGCCTATCGGCACCTATATTTGAAATGCCTATCGGCTTCTATATCTGAAATGCCTATAGGCACCTATTTTTAAAATGGCTATCGGCAACTATATCTGAAATGCCTATCGGCACCTATATCTGAAATGCCTATCGGCACCTATTTTTGAAATGCCTATCGGAAACTACATCTGAAATGCCTATCAGCACCTATATTTGAAATGCCTATCGGCAACCATATCTGGAATGCCTATCGGCACCTATATTTGAAATGCCTATCGGCTTCTATATCTGAAATGCCTATCGGCACCTATTTTTAAAATGGCTATCGGCAACTATATCTGAAATGCCTATCGGCACCTATATCTGAAATGCCTATCGGCACCTATTTTTGAAATGCCTATCGGAAACTACATCTGAACTGCCTATCAGCACCTATATTTGAAATGCCTATCGGCAACCATATCTGGAATGCCTATCGGCACCTATATCTGAAATGCCTATCGGCACCTATTTTTGAAATGCCTATCGGAAACTACATCTGAAATGCCTATCAACACCTATATTTAAAATGCCTATCGGCAACCATATCTGGAATGCCTATCGGCACCTATATTTGAAATGCCTATCGGCTTCTATATCTGAAATGCCTATCGGCACCTATTTTTGAAATGTCTTTCGGAAACTACATCTGAAATGCTTATCTGCTCCTATATTTGAAATGCCTATCAGGAACCATATCTGAAATGCCTATCGGCACCTATTTTTAAAATGCCAATCGGCAACTATATCTGAAATGCCTATCGGCACCTATATCTGAAATGCCAATCGGCACCTATTTTTTAAATGTCTTTCGGAAACTACATCTGAAATGCTTATCTTCTCCTATATTTGAAATGCCTATCAGGAACCATATCTGAAATGCCTATCGACCCCTATATTTGAAATACCTGTCGGCTTCTATATCTGAAATGCCTATCGGCACCTGTTTTTAAAATGCCAATCGGCAACTATATCTGAAATGCCTAACGGCACCTATATCTGAAATGCATATCGGCATCAATTTTTGAAATGCCTATCGGAAACTACATCTAAAATGCCTATCAGCACCTATATTTGAAATGCCTATCGGCAACCATATCTGGAATGCCTATCGGTACCTATATTTGAAATGCCTATCGGCTTCTATATCTGAAATGCCTATCGGCACATATTTTTAAAATGGCTATCGGCAACTATATCTGAAATGCCTATCGGCACCTATATCTGAGATGCCTATCGGCACCTATTTTTGAAATGCCTTTCGGAAACTACATCTGAAATGCCTATTAGCACCTATATTTGAAATGCCTATCGGCAACCATATCTGGAATGCCTATCGGCACCTTTATTTGAAATGCCTATCGGCTTCGATATCTGAAATGCCTATCGGCACCTATTTTTAAAATGACTATCGGCAACTATATCTGAAATGCCTATCGGCACCAATATCTGAAATGCCTATCGGCACCTATTTTTGAAATGCCTATCGGAAACTACATCTGAAATGCCTATCAGCACCTATATTTGAAATGCCTATCGGCAACCATATTTAGAATGCCTATCGGCACCTATATTTGAAATGCCTATCGGCTTCTATATCTAAAATGTCTAGCGGCACCTATTTTTAAAATGCCAATCGGCAACTATATCTGAAGTGCCTATCGGCACCTATATCTAAAATGCCTATCGGCACCTATTTTTGAAATGCCTATCGAAAACTACATCTGAAATGCCTATCAGCACCTATATTTGAAATGCCTATCGGCAACCACATCGATAATGCCTATCGGCACCTATATCTGAAATGCCTTTCGGCATTTATATCTGAAATGCCTATCGACACCTATATTTGAAATGCCTATCGGCACCTATATTTTAAATGCCTATCGGCAACTATATCTGATATTCCTATCGGCACCTATATCTGAAATGCCTATCGGCACCTATTTTTGAAATGCCTAATGGAAACTACATCTAAAATGCCTATCAGCACCTATTTTTAAAATGCCAATCGGCAACTATATCTGAAATGCCTATCGGCACCTATATCTAAAATGCCTTATCGGCACCTATTTTTGAAATGCCTATCGGATACTACATCTGAAATGCCTATCAGCACCTATATTTGAAATGCCTATCGGCAACCATATCTGAAATGCCCATCGACACCTATATTTGAAATACCTATCGGCTTCTATATCTGAAATGCCTTTCGGCACCTATTTTTAAAATGCCAATCGGCAACTATATCTGAAATGCCTATCGGCACCTATATCTGAAATGCCAATCGGCACCAATTTTTTAATGCCTATCTGAAACTACATCTAAAATGCCTATCAGCACCTATATTTGAAATGCCTATCGGCAACCATATCTGAAATGCCTATCGACACCTATATTTGAAATACCTATCGGCTTCTATATCTGAAATGCCTATCGGCCACTATTTTTAAAATGCCAATCGGCAACTATATCTGAAATGCCTATCGGCACCTATATATAAAATGCCAATCGGCACCAATTTTTGAAATGCCTATCGGAAACTACATCTGAAATGCCTATCAGCACCTATATTTAAAATGCCTATCGGCAACCATATCTGGAATGCCTATCAGCACCTATATTTGAAATGCCTATCGGCTTCTATATCTGAAATGCCTACCGACACCTATTTTTAAAATGCTAATTGGCAAATATATCTGAAATGCCTATCGGCACCTATATCTGAAATGCCTATCGGCACCTATTTTTGAAATGCCTATCGGAAACTACATCTGAAATGCCTATCAGCACCTATATTTGAAATGCCTATCGGCAACCATATCTGGAATGCCTATCGGCACCTATATTTGAAATGCCTATCGGCCTATATATCTGAAATGCCTATCGGCACCTATTTTTAAAATGCCTATCGGAAACTACATCTGAAATGCCTATCAGCACCTATATTTGAAATGCCTATCGGCAACCATATCTGGAATGCCTATCGGCACCTATATTTGAAATGCCTATCGGCTTCTATATCTGAAATGGCTATCGGCACCTATTTTTAAAATGGCTATCGGCAACTATATCTGAAATGCCTATCGGCACCTATCTCTGAAATGCCTATCGATACCTATTTTTGAAATGCCTATCGGAAACTACATCTGAAATGCCTATCAGCACCTATATTTGAAATGCCTATCGGCAACCATATCTGGAATGCCTATCGGCACTTAAATCTGAAATGCCTATCGGCACCTATTTTTGAAATGCCTATCGGAAACTACATCTGAAATGCCTATCAGCACCTATATTTGAAATGCCCATCGGCAACCATATCTGGAAAGCCTATCGGCACCTATATTTGAAATGCCTATCGGCTTCTATATCTGAAATGCCTAGCGGCACCTATTTTTGAAATGCCAATCGGCAACTATATCTGAAGTGCCTATCGGCACTTATATCTGAAATGCCTATCGGCACCTATCTCTGAAATGCCTATCGATACCTATTTTTGAAATGCCTATCGGAAACTACATCTGAAATGCTTATCAGCACCTATATTTGAAATGCCTATCGTCAACCATATCTGAAATGCCTATCAACACCTATATTTAAAATACCTATCGGCTTCTATAACTGAAATGCCTATCAGCACCTATTTTTAAAATGCCAATCGGCAACTATATCTGAAATGCCTATCGGCACCTATATCTGAAATGCCAATCGGCACCAATTTTTGAAATGCCTATCGGAAACTACATCTGAAATGCCTATCAGCACCTATATTTGAAATGCCTATCGGCAACCATATCTGAAATGCCTATCGACACCTATATTTGAAATACCTATCGGCTTCTATATTTGAAATGCCTATCGGCACCTGTTTTTAAAATGCCAATTGGCAACTATATCTGAAATACCTATCGGCACCTATATCTGAAATGCCTATCGGCACTAATTTTTGAAATGCCTATCGGAAACTACATCTGAAATGCCTATCAGCACCTATATTTGAAATGCCTATCGGCAACCATATCTGGAATGCCTATCGGCACCTATATTTGAAATGCCTATCGGCTTCTATATCTGAAATGCCTATCGACACCTATTTTTAAAATGCCAATTGGCAACTATATCTGAAATGCCTATCGGCACCTATATCTGAAATACGTATCGGTACCTATTTTTGAAATGCCTATCGGAAACTACAACTGAAATGCCTATCAGCACTTATATTTGAAATGCCTATCGGCAACCATATCTGGAATGCCTATCGGCACCTATATTTGAAATGCCTATCGGCTTCTATATCTGAAATTCCTATCGGCACCTATTTTTAAATTGCCAATCGGCAACTATATATGAAATGCCTATCGGCACCTATATCTGAAATGCCTATCAGCACCTATTTTTGAAATGTCTTTCGGAAACTACATCTGAAATGCCTATCTGCTCCTATATTTGAAATGCCTATCGGCAACCATATCTAAAATGCCTATCGACCCCTATATTTGAAATACCTATCGGCTTCTATATCTGAAATGCCTATCGGCACCTGTTTTTAAAATGCCAATCGGCAACTATATCTGAAATGCCTATCGGCACCTATATCTGAAATGCCTATCGGCATCAATTTTTGAAATGCCTGTCGGAAACTACATCTAAAATGCGTATCAGCACTTATATTTGAAATGCCTATCGGCAACCATATCTGGAATGCCTATCGGCACCTATATTTGAAATGCCTATCGGCTTCTAAATCTGAAATGCCTATCGGCACCTATTTTTAAAATGCCAATTGGCAACTATATCTGAAATGCCTATCGGCACCTATATCTGAAATGCCTATCGGCACGTATTTTTAAAATGCCTATCGGAAACTACATCTGAAATGCCTATCAGCACTTATATTTGAAATGCCTATCGGCAACCATATCTGAAATGCCTATCGGCACCTATATTTGAAATGCCTATCGGCTTCTACATCTGAAATGCCTATCGGCACCTATTTTTAAAATGCCAATCGGCAACTATATCTGAAATGCTTATCGGCACCTATATCTGAAATGCCAATCGGCACCTATTTTTGAAATGTCTTTCGGAAACTACATCTGAAATGCCTATCTGCTCCTATATTTGAAATGCCTATCAGGAACCTTGAAATGCCTATCGACCCCTATATTTGAAATACCTATCGGCTTCTATATCTGAAATGCCTATCGGCACCTGTTTTTATAATGCCAATCGGCAACTATATCTGAAATGCCTATCGGCACCTATATCTGAAATGCCTATCATCATCAATTTTTGAAATGCCTATCGGAAACTACATCTAAAATGCCTATCAGCACCTATATTTGAAATGCCTATCGGCAACCATATCTGAAATGCCTATCGACACTTATATTTGAAATACCTATCGGCTTCTATATCTGAAATGCCTATCAACACCTATTTTTAAAATGCCAATCGGCAACTATATCTGAAATGCCTATCGGCACCTATATCTGAAATGCCTATCGGCACCAATTTTTGAAATGCCTATCGGAAACTACATCTGAAATGCCTATCAGCACCTATATTTGAAATGCCTATCGGCAGCCATATCTGGAATGCTTATCGGCACCTATATTTGAAATGCCTATCGGCTTCTATATCTGAAATGCCTATCGGCACCTATTTTTTAAATGCCAATCGGCAACTATATCTGAAATGCCTATCGGCACTTATATCTGAAATGCCTATCGGCACCAATTTTTGAAATGCCTATCGGAAAATACATCTGGAATGCCTATCAGCACCTATATTTGAAATGCCTATCGGCAACCATATCTGGAATGCCTATCGGTACCTATATTTGAAATGCCTATCGGCTTCTATATCTGAAATGCCTATCGACACCTATTTTTAAAATGCCAATCGGCAACTATATCTGAAATGCCTATCGGCACCTATATCTGAAATGCCTATCGGCACCTATTTTTAAAATGCCTATCGGAAACTACATCTGAAATGCCTATCAGCACCTATATTAGAAATGCCTATCGGCAACCATATCTGAAATGCCTATCGACACCTATATTTGAAATACCTATCGGCTTCTATATCTGAAATGCCTATCAACACCTATTTTTAAAATGCCAATCGGAAACTAAATCTGAAATGCCTATCGGCACCTATATCTGAAATGCCTATCGGCACCAATGTTTGAAATGCCTATCAGAAACTACATCTGAAATGCCTATCAGCACCTATATTTGAAATGCCTATCGGCAACCATATCTGGAATGCTTATCGGCACCTATATTTGAAATGCCTCTCGGCTTCTATATCTGAAATGCCTATCGGCATCTATTTTTAAAATGCCAATCGGCAACTATATCTGAAATGCCTATCGGCACCTATATCTGAAATGCCTATCAGCACCTATTTTTAAAATGCCTATCGGAAACTACATCTGAAATGCCTATCAGCACCTATATTTGAAATGCCTATCGGCAACCATATCTGGAATGCCTATCGGCACCTATATTTGAAATGCCTATCGGCTTCTATATCTGAAATGCCTATCGGCACCTATTTTTAAAATGGCTATCGGCAACTATATCTTAAATGCCTATCGGCACCTATATTTGAAATGCCCATCGGCAACCATATCTGGAATGCCTATCGGCACCTATATTTGAAATGCCTATCAGCTTCTTTATCTGAAATGCTTAGCTGCACCTATTTTTGAAATGCCAATCGGCAACTATATCTGAAGTGCCTGTCGGCACTTATATCTGAAATGCCTATCGGCACCTATCTCTGAAATGCCTATCGATACCTATTTTTGAAATGTCTATCGGAAACTACATCTGAAATGCTTATCAGCACCTATATTTGAAATGCCTATCGTCAACCATATCTGAAATGCCTATCAACACCTATATTTAAAATACCTATCGGCTTCTATAACTGAAATGCCTATCAGCACCTATTTTTAAAATGCCAATCGGCAACTATATCTGAAATGCCTATCGGCACCTATATCTGAAATGCCAATCGGCACCAATTTTTGAAATGCCTATCGGAAACTACATCTGAAATGCCTATCAGCACCTATATTTGAAATGCCTATCGGCAACCATATCTGAAATGCCTATCGACACCTATATTTGAAATACCTATCGGCTTCTATATTTGAAATGCCTATCGGCACCTATTTTTAAAATGCCAATCGGCAACTATATCTGAAATGCCTATCGGCACCTATATCTAAAATGCCAATCGGCACCAATTTTTGAAATGCCTATCGGAAACTACATCTGAAATGCCTATCAGCACCTATATTTGAAATGCCTATCGGCAACCATATCTGGAATGCCTATCGGCACCTATATTTGAAATGCCTATCGGCTTCTATATCTGAAATGCCTATCGACACCTATTTTTAAAATGCCAATTGGCAACTATATCTGAAATGCCTATCGGCACCTATATCTGAAATGCCTATCGGTACCTATTTTTGAAATGCCTATCGGAAACTACATCTGAAATGCCTATCAACACTTATTTTTTAAATGCCTATCGGCAACCATATCTGTAATGCCTATCGGCACCTATATTTGAAATGCCTATCGGCTTCTATATCTGAAATGCCTATCGGCACCTATTTTTAAAATACCAATCGGCAACTATATCTGAAATGCCTATCGGCACCTATATCTGAAATGCCTATCGGCACCTATTTTTGAAATGTCTTTCGGAAACTACATCTGAAATGCCTATCTGCTCCTATATTTGAAATGCCTATCCGCAACCATATCTGAAATGCCGATCGACACCTATATTTGAAATACCTATCGGCTTCTATATCTGAAATGCCTATCGGCACCTGTTTTTAAAATGCCAATTGGCAACTATATCTGAAATGCCTATCGGCACCTATATCTGAAATGCCTATCGGCACCTATTTTTGAAAAGCCTATCGGAAACTACATCTGAAATGCCTATCAGCACCTATATTTGAAATGCCTATCGGCAACCATATCTGGAATGCCTATCGGCACCTAAATTTGAAATGCCTATCGGCTTCTATATCTGAAATGCCTATCGACTCCTATTTTTAAAATGCCAATTGGCAACTATATCTGAAATGCCTATCGGCACCTATATCTGAAATGCGTATCGGTACCTATTTTTGAAATGCCTATCGGAAACTACAACTGAAATGCCTATCAGCACTTATATTTGAAATGCCTATCGGCAACCATATCTGGAATGCCTATCGGCACCTATATTTTAAATGCCTATCGGCTTCTATATCTGAAATTCCTATCGGCACCTATTTTTAAATTGCCAATCGGCAACTATATATGAAATGCCTATCGGCACCTATATCTGAAATGCCTATTAGCACCTATTTTTGAAATGTCTTTCGGAAACTACATCTGAAATGCCTATATGCTCCTATATTTGAAATGCCTATCGGCAACCATATCTAAAATGCCTATCGACCCCTATATTTGAAATACCTATCGGCTTCTATATCTGAAATGCCTATCGGCACCTGTTTTTAAAATGCCAATCGGCAACTATATCTGAAATGCCTATCGGCACCTATATCTGAAATGCCTATCGGCATCAATTTTTGAAATGCCTGTCGGAAACTACATCTAAAATGCGTATCAGCACCTATATTTGAAATGCCTATCGGCAACCATATCTGGAATGCCTATCGGCACCTATATTTGAAATGCCTATCGGCTTCTAAATCTGAAATGCCTATCGGCACCTATTTTTAAAATGCCAATTGGCAACTATATCTGAAATGCCTATCGGCACCTATATCTGAAATGCCTATCGGCACGTATTTTTAAAATGCCTATCGGAAACTACATCTGAAATGCCTATCAGCACTTATATTTGAAATGCCTATCGGCAACCATATCTGAAATGCCTATCGGCACCTATATTTGAAATGCCTATCGGCTTCTACATCTGAAATGCCTATCGGCACCTATTTTTAAAATGCCCATCGGCAACTATATCTGAAATGCCTATCGGCACCTATATCTGAAATGCCAATCGGCACCTATTTTTGAAATGTCTTTCGGAAACTACATCTGAAATGCCTATGTGCTCCTATATTTGAAATGCCTATCAGGAACCATGAAATGCCTATCGACCCCTATATTTGAAATACCTATCGGCTTCTATATCTGAAATGCCTATCGGCACCTGTTTTTATAATGCCAATCGGCAACTATATCTGAAATGCCTATCGGCACCTATATCTGAAATGCCTATCATCATCAATTTTTGAAATGCCTATCGGAAACTACATCTAAAATGCCTATCAGCACCTATATTTGAAATGCCTATCGGCAACCATATCTGGAATGCCTATCGGCACCTATATTTGAAATGCCTATCGGCACCTATTTTTAAAATGCCAATTGGCAACTATATCTGAAATGCCTATCGGCACCTATATCTGAAATGCCTATCGGCACCTATTTTTGAAATGCCCTACGGAAACTACATCTGAAATGCCTATCAGCACCTATTTTTGAAATGCCTATCGGAAACTACATCTGAAATGCCTATCAGCACCTATATTTGAAATGCCTATCGGCAGCCATATCTGGAATGCTTATCGGCACCTATATTTGAAAAGCCTATCGGCTTCTATATCTGAAATGCCTATCGGCACCTATTTTTAAAATGCCAATCGGCAACTATATCTGTAATGCCTATCGGCACCTGTATCTGAAATGCCTATCGGCACCAATTTTTGAAATGCCTATCGGAAAATACATCTGGAATGCCTATCAGCACCTATATTTGAAATGCCTATCGGCAACCATATCTGGAATGCCTATCGGTACCTATATTTGAAATGCCTATCGGCTTCTATATCTGAAATGCCTATCGACACCTATTTTAAAAATGCCAATCGGCAACTATATCTGAAATGCCTATCGGCACCTATATCTGAAATGCCTATCGGCACCTATTTTTGAAATGCCTATCGGAAACTACATCTGAAATGCCTATCAGCACCTATATTTGAAATGCCTATCGGCAACCATATCTGAAATGCCTATCGACACCTATATTTGAAATACCTATCGGCTTCTATATCTGAAATGCCTATCAACACCTATTTTTAAAATGCCAATCGGAAACTAAATCTGAAATGCCTATCGGCACCTATATCTGAAATGCCTATCGGCACCAATGTATGAAATGCCTATCAGAAACTACATCTGAAATGCCTATCAGCACCTATATTTGAAATGCCTATCGGCAACCATATCTGGAATGCTTATCGGCACCTATATTTGAAATGCCTATCGGCTTCTATATCTGAAATGCCTATCGGCATCTATTTTTAAAATGCCAATCGGCAACTATATCTGAAATGCCTATCGGCACCTATATCTGAAATGCCTATCAGCACCTATTTTTAAAATGCCTATCGGAAACTACATCTGAAATGCCTATCAGCACCTATATTTGAAATGCCTATCGGCAACCATATCTGGAATGCCTATCGGCACCTATATTTGAAATGCCTATCGGCTTCTATATCTGAAATGCCTATCGGCACCTATTTTTAAAATGGCTATCGGCAACTATATCTTAAATGCCTATCGGCACCTATATCTGAAATGCCTATCGGCACCTATTTTTGAAATGCCTATCGGAAACTACATCTGAAATGCCTATCAGCACCTATATTTGAAATGCCTATCGGCAACCATATCTGGAATGCCTATCGGCACCTATATTTGAAATGCCTATCGGCTTCTATATCTGAAATGCCTATCGGCACCTATTTTTAAAATGCCTATCGGAAACTACATCTGAAATGCCTATCAGCACCTATATTTGAAATGCCTATCGGCAACCATATCTGGAATGCCAATCGGCACCTATATTTGAAATGCCTATCGGCTTCTATATCTGAAATGCCTATCGGCACCTATTTTGAAAATGCTAATCGGCAACTATATCTGAAATGCCTATCGGCACCTATATCTGAAATGCCAATCGGCACCTATTTTTGAAATGTCTTTCGGAATCTACATCTGAAATGCTTATCTGCTCCTATATTTGAAATGCCTATCAGGAACCATATCTGAAATGCCTATCGACCCCTATATTTGAAATACCTATCGGCTTCTATATCTGAAATGCCTATCGCCAACTGTTTTTAAAATGCCAATCGGCAACTATATCTGAAATGCCTATCGGCACCTATATCTGAAATGCATATCGGCATCAATTTTTGAAATGCCTGTCGGAAACTACATCTAAAATGCCTATCAGCACCTATATTTGAAATGCCTATCAGCAACCATATCTGGAATGCCTATCGGCACCTATATTTGAAATGCCTATCGGCTTCTATATCTGAAATGCCTATCGGCACCTATTTTTTAAATGGCTATCGGCAACTATATCTGAAATGCCTATCGGCACCTATATCTGAAATGCCTATCGGCACCTATTTTTGAAATGCCTTTCGGAAACTACATCTGAAATGCCTATCAGCACCTATATTTGAAATGCCTATCGGCAACCATATCTGGAATGACTATCAGCACCTATATTTGAAATGCCTATCGGCTTCTATATCTGAAATGCCTATCGGCACCTATTTTTAAAATGGCTATCGGCAACTATATCTGAAATGCCTATCGGCACCTATATCTGAAATGCCTATCGGCACCTATTTTTGAAATGCCTATCGGAAACTACATCTGAAATGCCTATCAGCACCTATATTTGAAATGCCTATCGGCAACCATATTTGGAATGCCTATCGGCACCTATATTTGAAATGCCTATCGGCTTCTATATCTAAAATGCCTAGCGGCACCTATTTTTAAAATGCCAATCGGCAACTATATCTGAAGTGCCTATCGGCACCTATATCTAAAATGCCTATCGGCACCTATTTTTGAAATGCCTATCGAAAACTACATCTGAAATGCCTATCAGCACCTACATTTGAAATGCCTATCGGCAACCACATCAGAAATGCCTATCGGCACCTATATCTGAAATGCCTTTCGGCATTTATATCTGAAATGCCTATCGACACCTATATTTGAAATGCCTATCGGCACCTATATTTTAAATGCCTATCGGCAACTATATCTGATATTCCTATCGGCACCTATATCTGAAATGCCTATCGGCACCTATTTTTGAAATGCCTATCGGAAACTACATCTAAAATGCCTATCGGCACCTATTTTTAAAATGCCAATCGGCAACTATATCTGAAATGCCTATCGGCACCTATATCTGAAATGCCTATCGGCACCTATTTTTGAAATGCCTATCGGATACTACATCTGAAATGCCTATCAGCACCTATATTTGAAACGCCTATCGGCAACCATATCTGAAATGCCTATCGACACCTATATTTGAAATACCTATCGGCTTCTATATCTGAAATGCCTATCGGCATCTATTTTTAAAATGCCAATCGGCAACTATATCTGAAATGCCTATCGGCACCTATATCTGAAATGCCAATCGGCACCAATTTTTTAATGCCTATCGGAAACTACATCTGAAATGCCTATCAGCACCTATATTTGAAATGACTATCGGCAACCATATCTGAAATGCCTATCGACACCTATATTTGAAATACCTATCGGCTTCTATATCTGAAATGCCTATCGGCAACTATTTTTAAAATGCCAATCGGCAACTATATCTGAAATGCCTATCGGCACCTATATCTAAAATGCCAATCGGCACCAATTTTTGAAATGCCTATCGGAAACTACATCTGAAATGCCTATCAGCACCTATATTTAAAATGCCTATCGGCAACCATATCTGGAATGCCTATCAGCACCTATATCTGAAATGCCTATCGGCTTCTATATCTGAAATGCCTACCGACACCTATTTTTAAAATGCTAATTGGCAACTATATCTGAAATGCCTATCGGCACCTATATCTGAAATGCCTATCGGCACCTATTTTTGAAATGCCTATCGGAAACTACATCTGAAATGCCTATCAGCACCTATATTTGAAATGCCTATCGGCAACCATATCTGGAATGCCTATCGGCACCTATATTTGAAATGCCTATCGGCTTATATATCTGAAATGCCTATCGGCACCTATTTTTAAAATGCCTATCGGAAACTACATCTGAAATGCCTATCAGCACCTATATTTGAAATGCCTATCGGCAACCATATCTGGAATGCCTATCGGCACCTATATTTGAAATGCCTATCGGCTTCTATATCTGAAATGGCTATCGGCACCTATTTTTAAAATGGCTATCGGCAACTACATCTGAAATGCCTATCGGCACCTATATCTGAAATGCCTATCGGCACCTATTTTTGAAATGCCTATCGGAAACTACATTTGAAATGCCTATCAGCACCTATATTTGAAATGCCTATCGGCAACCATATCTGGAATGCCTATCGGCACTTATATCTGAAATGCCTATCGGCACCTATTTTTGAAATGCCTATCGGAAACTACATCTGAAATGCCTATCAGCACCTATATTTGAAATGCCTATCGGCAACCATATCTAAAATGCCTATCAACACCTATATTTGAAATACCTATCGGCTTCTATATCTTAAATGCCTATCATAACCTATTTTTAAAATGCCAATCGGCAACTATATCTGAAATGCCTATCGGCACCTATATCTGAAATGCCAATCGGCACCAATTTTTGAAAATAATGCCTATCGGAAACTACATCTGAAATGCCTATCAGCACCTATATTTGAAATGCCTATCGGCAACCATATCTGAAATGCCTATCGACACCTATATTTGAAATACCTATCGGCTTCTATATTTGAAATGCCTATCGGCACCTATTTTTAAAATTCCAATCGGCAACTATATCTGAAATGCCTATCGGCACCTATATCTAAAATGCCAATCGGCACCAATTTTTGAAATGCCTATCGGAAACTACATCTGAAATGCCTGTCAGCACCTATATTTGAAATGCCTATCGGCAACCATATCTGGAATGCCTATCGGCACCTATATTTGAAATGCCTATCGGCTTCTATATCTGAAATGCCTATCGACACCTATTTTTAAAATGCCAATTGGCAACTATATCTGAAATGCCTATCGGCACCTATATCTAAAATGCATATCGGTACCTATTTTTGAAATGCCTATCGGAAACTACATCTGAAATGCCTATCAGCACTTATATTTTAAATGCTTATCGGCAACCATATCTGAAATGCCTATCGGCACCTATATTTGAAATGCCTATCGGCTTCTATATCTGAAATGCCTATCGGCACCTATTTTTAAAATGCCAATCGGCAACTATATCTGAAATGCCTATCATCACCTATATCTGAAATGCCTATCGGCACCTATTTTTGAAATGTCTTTCGGAAACTACATCTGAAATGCCTATCTGCTCCTATATTTGAAATGCCTATCGGCAACCATATCTGAAATGCCTATCGACACCTATATTTGAAATACCTATCGGCTTCTATATCTGAAATGCCTATCGGCACCTGTTTTTAAAATGCCAATCGGCAACTATATCTGAAATGCCTATCGGCACCTGTATCTGAAATGCCTATCGGCATCAATTTTTGAAATGCCTATCGGAAACTACATCTAAAATGCGTATCAGCACCTATATTTGAAATGCCTATCGGCAACCATATCTGGAATGCCTATCGGCACCTATATTTGAAATACCTATCGGCTTCTATATCTGAAATGCCTATCGGCACCTGTTTTTAAAATGCCAATCGGCAACTATATCTGAAATGCCTATCGGCACCTGTATCTGAAATGCCTATCGGCATCAATTTTTGAAATGCCTATCGGAAACTACATCTAAAATGCGTATCAGCACCTATATTTGAAATGCCTATCGGCAACCATATCTGGAATGCCTATCGGCACCTATATTTGAAATGCCTATCGGCTTCTAAATCTGAAATGCCTATCGGCACCTATTTTTAAAATGCCAATTGGCAACTATATCTGAAATGCTTATCGGCACCTATATCTGAAATGCCTATCGGCACGTATTTTTAAAATGCCTATCGGAATATACATCTGAAATGCCTATCAGCACTTATATTTGAAATGCCTATCGGCAACCATATCTGAAATGCCTATCGGCACCCATATTTGAAATGCCTATCGACTTCTATATCTGAAATGCCTATCGGCACCTATTTTTAAAATGCCAATCGGCAACTATATCTGAAATGCCTATCGGCACCTATATCTGAAATGCCAATCGGCACCTATTTTTGAAAGGTCTTTCGGAAACTACATCTGAAATGCCTATCTGCTCCTATATTTGAAATGCCTATCGGCAACCATATCTAAAATGCCTATCGACCCCTACATTTGAAATACCTATCGGCTTCTATATCTGAAATGCCTATCGGCACCTGTTTTTAAAATGCCAATCGGCAACTATATCTGAAATGCCTATCGGCACCTATATCTGAAATGCCTATCGGCATCAATTTTTGAAATGCCTATCGGAAACTACTTCTAAAATGCGTATCAGCACCTATATTTGAAATGCCTATCGGCAACCATATCTGGCATGCCTATCGGCACCTATATTTGAAATGACTATCGGCTTCTAAATCTGAAATGCCTATCGGCACCTATTTTTAAAATGCCAATTGGCAACTATATCTGAAATGCCTATCGGCACCTATATCTGAAATGCCTATCGGCACGTATTTTTGAAATGCCTATCGGAAACTACATCTGAAATGCCTATCAGCACTTATATTTGAAATGCCTATCGGCAACCATATCTGAAATGCCTATCGGCACCTATTTTTAAAATGCCAATCGGCAACTATATCTGAAATGCCTATCGGCACCTATATCTGAAATGCCAATCGGCACCTATTTTTGAAATGTCTTTCGGAAACTACATCTGAAATGCCTATCTGCTCCTATATTTGAAATGCCTATCAGGAACCATGAAATGCCTATCGACCCCTATATTTGAAATACCTATCGGCTTCTATATCTGAAATGCCTATCGGCACCTGTTTTTAAAATGCCAATCGGCAACTATATCTGAAATGCCTATCGGCACCTATATCTGAAATGCCTATCATCATCAATTTTTGAAATGCCTATCGGAAACTACATCTAAAATGCCTATCAGCACCTATATTTGAAATGCCTATCGGCAACCATATCTGGAATGCCTATCGGCACCTATATTTGAAATGCCTATCGGCTTCTATATCTGAAATGCCTATCGGCACCTATTTTTAAAATGCCAATTGGCAACTATATCTGAAATGCCTATCGGCACCTATATCTGAAATGCCTATCGGCACCTATTTTTGAAATGCCCTACGGAAACTACATCTGAAATGCCTATCAGCACCTATATTTGAAATGCCTATCGGCAACCATATCTGGAATGCCTATTGGCACCTATATTTGAAATGCCTATCGGCTTCTATATCTGAAATGCCTATCGGCACCTATTTTTAAAATGCCAATCGGCAACTATATCTGAAATGCCTATCGGCACCTATATCTGAAATGCCTAACGGCACCTATTTTTGAAATGCCTATCGGAAACTACATCTGAAATGCCTATCAGCACCTATATTTGAAATGCCTATCGGCAGCCATATCTGGAATGCTTATCTTCACCTATATTTGAAATGCCTATCGGCTTCTATATCTGAAACGCCTATCGGCACCTATTTTTAAAATGCCAATCGGCAACTATATCTGAAATGCCTATCGGCACCTGTATCTGAAATGCCTATCGGCACCTATTTTTGAAATGCCTATCGGAAACTACATCTGAATAGCCTATCAGCACCTATATTTGAAATACCTATCGGCAACCATATCTGAAATGCCTATCGACACCTATATTTGAAATACCTATCGGCTTCTATATCTGAAATGCCTATCAACACCTATTTTTAAAATGCCAATCGGCAACTATATCTGAAATGCCTATCGGCACCTATATCTGAAATGCCTATCGGCACCAATTTTTGAAATGCCTATCGGAAACTACATCTGAAATGCCTATCAGCACCTATATTTGAAATGCCTATCGGCAGCCATATCTGGAATGCTTATCGGCACCTATATTTGAAATGCCTATCGGCTTCTATATCTGAAATGCCTATCGGCACCTATTTTTAAAATGCCAATCGGCAACTATATCTGAAATGCCTATCGGCACTTATATCTGAAATGCCTATCGGCACCAATTTTTGAAATGCCTATCGGAAAATACATCTGGAATGCCTATCAGCACCTATATTTGAAATGCCTATCGGCAACCATATCTGGAATGCCTATCGGTACCTATATTTGAAATGCCTATCGGCTTCTATATCTGAAATGCCTATCGACACCTATTTTTAAAATGCCAATCGACAACTATATCTGAAATGCCTATCGGCACCTATATCTGAAATGCCTATCGGCACCTATTTTTGAAATGCCTATCGAAAACTACATCTGAAATGCCTATCAGCACCTATATTTGAAATGCCTATCGGCAACCATATCTGAAATGCCTATCGACACCTATATTTGAAATACCTATCGGCTTCTATATCTGAAATGCCTATCAACACCTATTTTTAAAATGCCAATCGGAAACTATATCTGAAATGCCTATCGGCACCTATATCTGAAATGCCTATCGGCACCAATGTTTGAAATGCCTATCAGCACCTATATTTAAAATGCCTATCGGCAACCATATCTGGAATGCTTATCGGCACCTATATTTGAAATGCCTATCGGCTTCTATATCTGAAATGCCTATCGGCATCTATTTTTAAAATGCCAATCGGCAACTATATCTGAAATGCCTATCGGCACCTATATCTGAAATGCCTATCAGCACCTATTTTTAAAATGCCTATCGGAAACTACATCTGAAATGCCTATCAGCACCTATATTTGAAATGCCTATCGGCAAACATATCTGGAATGCCTATCGGCACCTATATTTGAAATGCCTATCGGCTTCTATATCTGAAATGCCTATCGGCACCTATATCTGAAATGCCTATCGGCACCTATTTTTGAAATGCCTATCGGAAACTACATCTGAAATGCCTATCAGCACCTATATTTGAAATGCCTATCGGCAACCATATCTGGAATGCCTATCGGCACCTATATTTGAAATGCCTATCGGCTTCTATATCTGAAATGCCTATCGGCACCTATTTTTTATATGCATATCGGAAACTACATCTGAAATGCCTATCAGCACCTATATTTGAAATGCCTATCGGCAACCATAACTGGAATGCCTATCGGCACCTATATTTGAAATGCCTATCAGCTTCTATATCTGAAATGCCTATCGGCACCTATTTTTAAAATGGCTATCAGCAACTATATCTGAAATGCCTATCGGCACCTATATCTGAAAAGCCTATCGGCACCTATTTTTGAAATGCCTATCGGAAACTACATCTGAACTGCCTATCAGCACCTCTATTTAAAATGCCTATCGGCAACCATATCTGGAATGCCTATCGGCACCTATATCTGAAATGCCTATCGGCACCTATTTTTGAAATGCCTATCGGAAACTACATCTGAAATGCCTATCAACACCTATATTTAAAATGCCTATCGGCAACCATATCTGGAATGCCTATCGGCACCTATATTTGAAATGCCTATCGGCTTCTATATCTGAAATGCCTATCGGCACCTATTTTGAAAATGCCAATCGGCAACTATATCTGAAATGCCTATCGGCACCTATATCTGAAATGCCAATCGGCACCTATTTTTGAAATGTCTTTCGGAATCTACATCTGAAATGCTTATCTGCTCCTATATTTGAAATGCCTATCAGGAACCATATCTGAAATGCCTATCGACCCCTATATTTGAAATACCTATCGGCTTCTATATCTGAAATGCCTATCGGCACCTGTTTTTAAAATGCCAATCGGCAACTATACCTGAAATGCCTATCGGCATCAATTTTTGAAATGCCTATCGGAAACTACATCTAAAATACCTATCAGCACCTATATTTGAAATGCCTATCAGCAACCATATCTGGAATGCCTATCGGCACCTATATTTGAAATGCCTATCGGCTTCTATATCTGAAATGCCTATCGGCACCTATTTTTTAAACGGCTATCGGCAACTATATCTGAAATGCCTATCGGCACCTATACCTGAAATGCCTATCGGCACCTATTTTTGAAATGCCTTTCGGAAACTACATCTGAAATGCCTATCAGCACCTATATTCGAAATGCCTATCGGCAACCATATCTGGAATGCCTATCGGCACCTATATTTGAAATGCCTATCGGCTTCTATATCTGAAATGCCTATAGGCACCTATTTTTAAAATGGCTATCGGCAACTATATCTGAAATGCCTATCGGCACCTATATCTGAAATGCCTATCGGCACCTATTTTTGAAATGCCTATCGGAAACTACATCTGAAATGCCTATCAGCACCTATATTTGAAATGCCTATCGGCAACCATATTTGGAATGCCTATCGGCACCTATATTTGAAATGCCTATCGGCTTCTATATCTAAAATGCCTAGCGGCACCTATTTTTACAATGCCAATCGGCAACTATATCTGAAGTGCCTATCGGCACCTATATCTAAAATGCCTATCGGCACCTATTTTTAAAATGCCAATCGGCAGCTATATCTGAAATGCCTATCGGCACCTATATCTGAAATGCCTTTCGGCATTTATATCTGAAATGCCTATCGACACCTATATTTGAAATGCCTATCGGCACCTATATTTTAAATGCCTATCGGCAACTATATCTGATATTCCTATCGGCACCTATATCTGAAATGCCTATCGGCACCTATTTTTGAAATGCCTATCGGAAACTACATCTAAAATGCCTATCGGCACCTATTTTTAAAATGCCAATCGGCAACTATATCTGAAATGCCTATCGGCACCTATATCTGAAATGCCTATCGGCACCTATTTTTGAAATGCCTATCGGATACTACATCTGAAATGCCTATCAGCACCTATATTTGAAATGCCTATCGGCAACCATATCTGAAATGCCTATCGACACCTATATTTGAAATACCTATCGGCTTCTATATCTGAAATGCCTATCGGCATCTATTTTTAAAATGCCAATCGGCAACTATATCTGAAATGCCTATCGGCACCTATATCTGAAATGCCAATCGGCACCAATTTTTTAATGCCTATCGGAAACTACATCTGAAATGCCTATCAGCACCTATATTTGAAATGCCTGTCGGCAACCATATCTGAAATGCCTATCGACACCTATATTTGAAATACCTATCGGCTTCTATATCTGAAATGCCTATCGGCAACTATTTTTAAAATGCCAATCGGCCACTATATCTGAAATGCCTATCGGCACCTATATCTAAAATGCCAATCGGCACCAATTTTTGAAATGCCTATCGGAAACTACATCTGAAATGCCTATCAGCACCTATATTTAAAATGCCTATCGGCAACCATATCTGGAATGCCTATCAGCACCTATATTTGAAATGCCTATCGGCTTCTATATCTGAAATACCTACCGACACCTATTTTTAAAATGCTAATTGGCAACTATATCTGAAATGCCTATCGGCACCTATATCTGAAATGCCTATCGGCACCTATTTTTGAAATGCCTATCGGAAACTACATCTGAAATGCCTATCAGCACCTATATTTGAAATGCCTATCGGCAACCATATCTGGAATGCCTATCGGCACCTATATTTGAAATGCCTATCGGCTTATATATCTGAAATGCCTATCGGCACCTATTTTTAAAATGCCTATCGGAAACTACATCTGAAATGCCTATCAGCACCTATATTTGAAATGCCTATCGGCAACCATATCTGGAATGCCTATCGGCACCTATATTTGAAATGCCTATCGGCTTCTATATCTGAAATGGCTATCGGCACCTATTTTTAAAATGGCTATCGGCAACTATATCTGAAATGCCTATCGGCACCTATATCTGAAATGCCTATCGGCACCTATTTTTGAAATGCCTATCGGAAGCTACATTTGAAATGCCTATCAGCACCTATATTTGAAATGCCTATCGGCAACCATATCTGGAATGCCTATCGGCACTTATATCTGAAATGCCTATCGGCACCTATTTTTGAAATTCCTATCGGAAACTACATCTGAAATGCCTATCAGCACCTATATTTGAAATGCCTATCGGCAACCATATCTGAAATGCCTATCAACACCTATATTTGAAATACCTATCGGCTTCTATATCTTAAATGCCTATCATAACCTATTTTTAAAATGCTAATCGGCAACTATATCTGAAATGCCTATCGGCACCTATATCTGAAATGCCAATCGGCACCAATTTTTGAAATGCCTATCGGAAGCTACATCTGAAATGCCTATCAGCACCTATATTTGAAATGCCTATGGGCAACCATATCTTAAATGCCTATCGACACATATATTTGAAATACCTATCGGCTTCTATATTTGAAATGCCTATCGGCACCTATTTTTAAAATGCCAATCGGCAATTATATCTGAAATGCCTATCGGCACCTATATCTAAAATGCCAATCGGCACCAATTTTTGAAATGCCTATCGGAAACTACATCTGAAATGCCTATCAGCACCTATATTTGAAATGCCTATCGGCAACCATATCTGGAATGCCTATCGGCACCTATATTTGAAATGCCTATCGGCTTCTAAATCTGAAATGCCTATCGGCACCTATTTTTAAAATGCCAATTGGCAACTATATCTGAAATGCCTATCGGCACCTATATCTGAAATGCCTATCGGCACGTATTTTTAAAATGCCTATCGGAAAATACATCTGAAATGCCTATCAGCACCTATATTTAAAATGCCTATCGGCAACCATATCTGGAATGCCTATTGGCACCTATATTTGAAATGCCTATCGGCTTCTATATCTGAAATGCCTATCGGCACCTATTTTCAAAATGCCAATCGGCAACTATATCTGAAATGCCTATCGGCACCTATATCTGAAATGCCTATCGGCACCTATTTTTGAAATGCCTATCGGAAACTACATCTGAAATGCCTATCAGCACCTATATTTGAAATGCCTATCGGCAGCCATATCTGGAATGCTTATCGGCACCTCTATTTGAATTGCCTATCGGCTTCTATATCTGAAATGCCTATCGGCACCTATTTTTAAAATGCCCATCGGCAACTATATCTGAAATGCCTATCGGCACCTATATCTGAAATGCCTATCGGCACCTATTTTTGAAATGCCTATCGGAAACTACATCTGAAATGCCTATCAGCACCTATATTTGAAATGCCTATCGGCAACCATATCTGAAATGCCTATCGACACCTATATTTGAAATACCTATCGGCTTCTATATCTGAAATGCCTATCAACACCTATTTTTAAAATGCCAATCGGCAACTATATCTGAAATGCCTATCGGAACCTATATCTGAAATACCTATCGGCACCAATTTTTGAAATGCCTATCGGAAACTACATCTGAAATGCCTATCAGCACCTATATTTGAAATGCCTATCGGCAACCATATTTGGAATGCCTATCGGCACCTATATTTGAAATGCCTATCGGCTTCTATATCTGAAATGCCTAGCGGCACCTATTTTTAAAATGCCAATCGGCAACTATATCTGAAGTGCCTATCGGCACCTATATCTAAAATGCTTATCGGCACCTATTTTTGAAATGTCTATCGAAAACTACATCTGAAATGCCTATCAGCACCTATATTTGAAATGCCTATCGGCAACCACATCAGAAATGCCTATCGGCACCTATATTTTAAATGCCTATTGGCAACTATATCTGATATGCCTATCGGCACCTATATCTGAAATGCCTATCGGCACCTATTTTTGAAATGCCTATCGGAAACTACATCTAAAATGCCTATCGGCACCTATTTTTAATATGCCAATCGGCAACTATATCTGAAATGCCTATCGGCACCTATATCTGAAATGCCTATCGGCACCTATTTTTAAAATCCCTTTTGGAAACTACATCTGAAATGCCTATCAGCACCTATATTTGAAATGCCTATCGGCAACCATATCTGAAATGCCTATCGACACCTATATTTGAAATACCTATTGGCTTCTATATCTGAAATGCCTATCGGCACCTATTTTTAAATGCCTATCGGCACCTATATCTGAAATGCCAATCGGCACCAATTTTTGAAATACTTATCGGAAACTACACCTGAAATGCCTATCAGCACCTATATTTGAAATACCTATCGGCAACCATATCTGGAATGCCTATCGGCACCTATATTTGAAATGCCTATCGGCTTCTATATCTGAAATTCCTATCGGCACCTATTTTTAAAATGCCAATCGGCAACTATATCTGAAATGCCTATCGGCAGCTATATCTGAAATGCCAATCTGCACCAATTTTTGAAATGCCTATCGGAAACTACATCTGAAATGCCTATCAGCACTTATATTTAAAATGCCTCTCGGCAACCATATCTGGAATGCTTATCGGCACCTATATTTGAAATGCCTATCGGCTTTTATATCTGAAATGCCTATCGGCACCTATTTTTAAAATGCCAATCGGCAACTATATCTGAAATGCCTATCGGCACCTATATCTGAAATGCCAACCTGCACCAATTTTTGAAATGCCTATCGGAAACTAAATCTGAAATGCCTATCAGCACCTATATTTGAAATGCCTATCGGCAACCATATCTGAAATGCCTATCAGCACCTATATTTGAAATGCCTATCGGCTTCTATATCTGAAATGCCTATCGGCACCTATTTTTAAAATGCCAATTGGCAACTATATCTGAAATGCCTATCGGCACCTATATCTGAAATGCCTCTCTGCACCTATTTTTGAAATGCCTATCGAAAACTACATCTGAAATGCCTATCAGCACTTATATTTGAAATGCCTATCGGCAACCATATCTGGAATGCTTATCGGCACCTATATTTGAAATGCCTATCGGCTTCTATATCTGAAATTCCTATCGGCACCTATTTTTAAAATGCCAATCGGTAACTATATCTGAAATGCCTATCGGCACCTATATCTGAAATGCCTGTCGGCACCTATTTTTGAAATGTCTTTCGGAAACTACATCTGAAATGCCTATCTGCTCTTATATTTGAAATGCCTATCGGCAACCATATCTGAAATGCCTATCGACCCATATATTTGAAATACCTATCGGCTTCTATATGTGAAATGCCTATCGGCACCTGTTTTTAAAATGCCAATCGGCAACTATATCTGAAATGCTTATCGGAACCTATATCTAAAAATGCCTATCGGCATCAATTTTTGAAATGCCTATCGGAAACTACATCTAAAATGCCTATCAGCACCTATATTTGAAATGCCTATCGGCAACCATATCTGGAATGCCTATCGGCACCTATATTTGAAATGCCTATCGGCTTCTATATCTGAAATGCCTATCGGCACCTATTTTTAAAATGCCAATTGGCAATTATATCTGAAATGCCTAACGGCACCTATATCTGAAATGCCTATCGGCACCTATTTTTGAAATGCCTATCGGAAACTACATCTGAAATGCCTATCAGCACCTATATTTGAAATGCCTATCGTCAACCATATCTGAAATGCCTATCGACACCTATATTTGAAATACCTATCGGCTTCTATATCTGAAATGCCTATCGGCATCTCTTTTTGAAATGCCAATCGGTAACTATATCTGAAATGCCTATCGGCACCTATATCTGAAATGCCTATCGGCACCAATTTTTGAAATGCCTATCGGAAAATACATCTGGAATGCCTATCAGCACCTATATTTGAAATGTCTATCGGCAACCATATCTGGAATGCCTATCGGCACCTATATTTGATATGCCTATCGGCTTCTATATCTGAAATGCCTATCGACACCTATTTTTAAAATGCCAATCGGCAACTATATCTGAAATGCCTATCGGCACCTATATCTGAAATGCTAACCGGCACCAATTTTTGAGATGCCTATCGGAAACTACATCTAAAATGCCTATCAGCACCTATATTTGAAATGCCTATCGGCAACCATATCTGGAATGCCTATCGGCACCTATATTTGATATGCCTATAGGCTTCTATATCTGAAATGCCTATCGGCACCTATTTTATAAAATGGCTATCGGCAACTATATCTGAAATGCCTATCGGCACCTATATCTGAAATGCCTATCGGCACCTATTTTTTAAATGCCTATCGGAAACTACATCTAAAATGCCTATCAGCACCTATAATTGAAATGCCTATCGGCAACCATATCTGGAATGCCTATCGGCACCTATATTTGAAATGCCTATCGGCTTCTATATATAAAATGCCTATCGGCACCTATTTTTAAAATGCCTATCGGAAACTACATCTGAAATGCCTATCAGCACCTATATTTGAAATGCCTATCGGCAACCATATCTGGAATGCCTATCGGCACCTATATTTGAAATGCCTATCGGCTTCTATATCTGAAATGCCTATCGGCACCTATTTTTAAAATGGCTATCGGCAACTATATCTGAAATGCCAATCGGCACCTATATCTGAAATGCCTATCGGCACCTATTTTTGAAATGCCTATCGGAAACTACATCTGAAATGCCTATCAGCACCTATATTTGAAATGCCTATCGGCAACCACATCTGGAATGTTTATCGGCACCTATATTTGAAATCCCTATCGGCTTCTATATCTGAAATGCCTAGCGGCACCTATTTTTAATATGCCAATCGGCAACTATATCTGAATTGCCTTTCGGCACCTATATCTGAAATGCCTATCGGCACCTATTTTTGAAATGCCTATCGAAAACTACATCTGAAATGCCTATCAGCTTCTATATTTGAAATGCCTATCGGCAACCACATCAGAAATGCCTATCGGCACATATATCTGAAATGCCTTTCGGCATTTATATCTGAAATGCCTATCGACACCTATATTTGAAATGCCTATCGGCACCTATATTTTAAATGCCTATCGGCAACTATATCTGATATGCCTATCGGCACCTATATCTGAAATGCCTATCGGCACCTATTTTTGAAATGCCTATCGAAAACTACATCTAAAATGCCTATCGGCACCTATTTTTAAAATGGCTATCGGCAACTATATCTGAAATGCCAATCGGCACCTATATCTGAAATGCCTATCGGCACGTATTTTTGAAATGCCTATCGGAAACTACATCTGAAATGCCTGTCAGCACCTATATTTGAAATGCCTATCGGCAACCATATCTGAAATGCCTATCGACACCTATATTTTAAATACCTATCGGCTTCTATATCTGAAATGTCTATCGTCACCTATTTTTAAAATGCCAATCGGCAACTATATCTAAAATGCCTATCGGCACCTATATCTGAAATGCCAATGGGCACCAATTTTTGAAATGCCTATCGGAAACTACATCTGAAGTGCCTATCAGCACCTATATTTGAAATGCCTATCGGCAACCATATCTGGAATGCCTATCGGCACCTATATTTGAAATTCCTATCGGCTTCTATATCTGAAATGCCTATCGACACCTGTCTTTAAAATGCAAATTGGCAACTATATCTGAAACGCCTAACGGCACCTATATCTGAAATGCCTATCGGTACCTATATTTGAAATGCCTATCGGAAACTACATCTGAAATGCCTATCAGCACTTATATTTGAAATGCCTATCGGCAACCATATCTGGAATGCCTATCGGCACCTATATTTGAAATGCCTATCGGCTTCTATATCTGAAATGCCTATCGGCACCTATTTTTAAAATGCCAATCGGCAACTATATCTGAAATGCCTATTGGCACCTATATCTGAAATGCCTATCGGCACCTATATCTGAAATGCCTATCGGCACCTATTTTTGAAATGTCTTTCGGAAACTACATCTGAAATGCCTATCTGCTCCTATATTTGAAATGCCTATCGGCAACCATATCTGAAATGCCTATCGACACCTATATTTTAAATACCTATCGGCTTCTATATCTGAAATGTCTATCGTCACCTATTTTTAAAATGCCAATCAGCAACTATATCTGAAATGCCTATCGGCACCTATATCTGAAATGCCAATCGGCACCAATTTTTGAAATGCCTATCGGAAACTACATCTAAAATGCCTATCAGCACCTATTTTTGAAATGCCTATCGGCAACCATATCTGGAATGCCTATCGGCACCTATATTTGAAATGTTTATCGGCTTCTATATCTGAAATGCCTATCGACACCTATTTTTAAAATGCCAATTGGCAACTATATCTGAAATGCCTATCGGCACCTATATCTGAAATGCCTATCGGCACCTATTTTTGAAATGCCTATCGGAAACTACATCTGAAATGCCTATCAGCACCTATATTTGAAATGCCTATCGGCAAGCATATCTGAAATGCATAATGACACCTATATTTGAAATACCTATCGGCTTCTATATCCGAAATTACTATCAACACCTATTTTTTAAATGCCAATCAGCAACTATATCTGAAATGCCTATAGGCACCTATATCTGAAATGCCTATCGGCACCTATTTTTGAAATGCCTATCGGAAACTACATCTGAAATGCCTATCAGCACCTATATTTGAAATGCCTATCGGCTTCTATATCTGAAAAGCCTATCGGCACCTATTTTTAAAATGCCAATCGGCAACTATATCTGAAATGCATATCGGCACCTATATCTGAAATGCCTATCGGCACCTATTTTTGAAATGCCTATCGGAAACTACAACTGAAATGCCTATCAGCACCTATATTTGAAATGCCTATCGGCAACCATATTTGGAATGCCTATCGGCACCTATATTTGAAATGCCTATCGGCACCTATTTTTAAAATGCCAATCGGCAACTATATCTGAAGTGCCTATCGGCACTTATATCTAAAATGCCTATCGGCACCTATTTTTGAAATGCCTATCGAAAACTACATCTGAAATGCCTATCAGCACCAATATTTGAAATGCCTATCGGCAACCACATCAGAAATGCCTATCGGCACCTATATCTGAAATGCTATTCGGCATTTATATCTGAAATGCCTATCGACACCTATATTTGAAATGCCTATCGGCACCTATATTTTAAATGCCTATCGGCAACCATATCTGATATGCCTATCGGCACCTATATCTGAAATGCCTATCGGCACCTATTTTTGAAATGCCTATCGGAAACTACATCTAAAATGCCTATCGGCACCTATTTTTAAAATGCCAATCGGCAACTATATATGAAATGCCTATCGGCACCTATATCTGAAATTCCTGTCTGCACCTATTCTTGAAATGTCTTTCGGAAACTACATCTGAAATGCCTATCTGCTCCTATATTTGAAATGCCTATCGGCAACCATATCTGAAATGCCTATCGACCCCTATATTTGAAATACCTATCGGCTTCTATATGTGAAATGCCTATCGGCACCTGTTTTTAAAATGCCAATCAGCAACTATATCTGAAATGCCTATCGGCACCTATATCTGAAATGCCTATCGGCATCAATTTTTGAAATGCCTATCGGAAACTACATCTAAAATGCCTATCAGCACCTATATTTGAAATGCCTATCGGCAACCATATCTGGAATGCCTATCGGCACCTATATTTGAAATGCCTATCGGCTTCTATATCTGAAATGCCTATCGGCACCTATTTTTAAAATGCCAATTGGCAATTATATCTGAAATGCCTAACGGCACCTATATCTGAAATGCCTATCGGCACCTATTTTTGAAATGCCTATCGGAAACTACATCTGAAATGCCTATCAGCACCTATATTTGAAATGCCTATCGTCAACCATATCTGAAATGCCTATCGACACCTATATTTGAAATACCTATCGGCTTCTATATCTGAAATGCCTATCGGCATCTCTTTTTAAAATGCCAATCGGTAACTATATCTGAAATGCCTATCGGCACCTATATCTGAAATGCCTATCGGCACCAATTTTTGAAATGCCTATCGGAAAATACATCTGGAATGCCTATCAGCACCTATATTTGAAATGTCTATCGGCAACCATATCTGGAATGCCTATCGGCACCTATATTTGATATGCCTATCGGCTTCTATATCTGAAATGCCTATCGACACCTATTTTTAAAATGCCAATCGGCAACTATATCTGAAATGCCTATCGGCACCTATATCTGAAATGCTAACCGGCACCAATTTTTGAGATGCCTATCGGAAACTACATCTGAAATGCCTATCAGCACCTATATTTGAAATGCCTATCGGCAACCATATCTGGAATGCCTATCGGCACCTATATTTGATATGCCTATAGGCTTCTATATCTGAAATGCCTATCGGCACCTATTTTATAAAATGGCTATCGGCAACTATATCTGAAATGCCTATCGGCACCTATATCTGAAATGCCTATCGGCACCTATTTTTTAAATGCCTATCGGAAACTACATCTAAAAGGCCTATCAGCACCTATAATTGAAATGCCTATCGGCAACCATATCTGGAATGCCTATCGGCACCTATATTTGAAATGCCTATCGGCTTCTATATCTAAAATGCCTATCGGCACCTATTTTTAAAATGCCTATCGGAAACTACATCTGAAATGCCTATCAGCACCTATATTTGAAATGCCTATCGGCAACCATATCTGGAATGCCTATCGGCACCTATATTTGAAATGCCTATCGGCTTCTATATCTGAAATGCCTATCGGCACCTATTTTTAAAATGGCTATCGGCAACTATATCTGAAATGCCAATCGGCACCTATATCTGAAATGCCTATCGGCACCTATTTTTGAAATGCCTATCGGAAACTACATCTGAAATGCCTATCAGCACCTATATTTGAAATGCCTATCGGCAACCACATCTGGAATGTTTATCGGCACCTATATTTGAAATCCCTATCGGCTTCTATATCTGAAATGCCTAGCGGCACCTATTTTTAATATGCTAATCGGCAACTATATCTGAATTGCCTTTCGGCACCTATATCTGAAATGCCTATCGGCACCTATTTTTGAAATGCCTATCGAAAACTACATCTGAAATGCCTATCAGCTTCTATATTTGAAATGCCTATCGGCAACCACATCAGAAATGCCTATCAGCACATATATCTGAAATGCCTTTCGGCATTTATATCTGAAATGCCTATCGACACCTATATTTGAAATGCCTATCGGCACCTATATTTTAAATGCCTATCGGCAACTATATCTGATATGCCTATCGGCACCTATATCTGAAATGCCTATCGGCACCTATTTTTAAAATGCCTATCGAAAACTACATCTAAAATGCCTATCGGCACCTATTTTTAAAATGGCTATCGGCAACTATATCTGAAATGCCAATCGGCACCTATATCTGAAATGCCTATCGGCACGTATTTTTGAAATGCCTATCGGAAACTACATCTGAAATGCCTGTCAGCACCTATATTTGAAATGCCTATCGGCAACCATATCTGAAATGCCTATCGACACCTATATTTTAAATACCTATCGGCTTCTATATCTGAAATGTCTATCGTCACCTATTTTTAAAATGCCAATCGGCAACTATATCTGAAATGCCTATCGGCACCTATATCTGAAATGCCAATGGGCACCAATTTTTGAAATGCCTATCGGAAACTACATCTGAAGTGCCTATCAGCACCTATATTTGAAATGCCTATCGGCAACCATATCTGGAATGCCTATCGGCACCTATATTTGAAATTCCTATCGGCTTCTATATCTGAAATGCCTATCGACACCTGTCTTTAAAATGCAAATTGGCAACTATATCTGAAATGCCTAACGGCACCTATATCTGAAATGCCTATCGGTACCTATATTTGAAATGCCTATCGGAAACTACATCTAAAATGCCTATCAGCACTTATATTTGAAATGCCTATCGGCAACCATATCTGGAATGCCTATCGGCACCTATATTTGAAATGCCTATCGGCTTCTATATCTGAAATGCCTATCGGCACCTATTTTTAAAATGCCAATCGGCAACTATATCTGAAATGCCTATTGGCACCTATATCTGAAATGCCTATCGGCACCTATATCTGAAATGCCTATCGGCACCTATTTTTGAAATGTCTTTCGGAAACTACATCTGAAATGCCTATCTGCTCCTATATTTGAAATGCCTATCGGCAACCATATCTGAAATGCCTATCGACACCTATATTTTAAATACCTATCGGCTTCTATATCTGAAATGTCTATCGTCACCTATTTTTAAAATGCCAATCAGCAACTATATCTGAAATGCCTATCGGCACCTATATCTGAAATGCCAATCGGCACCAATTTTTGAAATGCCTATCGGAAACTACATCTGAAGTGCCTATCAGCACCTATATTTGAAATGCCTATCGGCAACCATATCTGGAATGCCTATCGGCACCTATATTTGAAATTCCTATCGGCTTCTATATCTGAAATGCCTATCGACACCTGTTTTTAAAATGCAAATTGGCAACTATATCTGAAATGCCTAACGGCACCTATATCTGAAATGCCTATCGGTACCTATATTTGAAATGCCTATCGGAAACTACATCTGAAATGCCTATCAGCACTTATATTTGAAATGCCTATCGGCAACCATATCTGGAATGCCTATCGGCACCTATATTTGAAATGCCTATCGGCTTCTATATCTGAAATGCCTATCGGCACCTATTTTTAAAATGCCAATCGGCAACTATATCTGAAATGCCTATCGGCACCTATATCTGAAATGCCTATCGGCACCTATATCTGAAATGCCTATCGGCACCTATTTTTGAAATGTCTTTCGGAAACTACATCTGAAATGCCTATCTGCTCCTATATTTGAAATGCCTATCGGCAACCATATCTGAAATGCCTGTCGACACCTATATTTGAAATACCTATCGGCTTCTATATCTGAAATGCCTATCGGCACCTGTTTTTAAAATGCCAATCGGCGACTATATCTGAAATGCCTATCGGCACCTATATCTCAAATGCCTATCGGCATCAATTTTTGAAATGCCTATCGGAAACTACATCTAAAATGCCTATCAGCACCTATTTTTGAAATGCCTATCGGCAACCATATCTGGAATGCCTATCGGCACCTATATTTGAAATGTTTATCGGCTTCTATATCTGAAATGCCTATCGACACCTATTTTTAAAATGCCAATTGGCAACTATATCTGAAATGCCTATCGGCACCTATATCTGAAATGCCTATCGGCACCTATTTTTGAAATGCCTATCGGAAACTACATCTGAAATGCCTATCAGCACCTATATTTGAAATGCCTATCGGCAAGCATATCTGAAATGCATAATGACACCTATATTTGAAATACCTATCGGCTTCTATATCCGAAATTACTATCAACACCTATTTTTTAAATGCCAATCAGCAACTATATCTGAAATGCCTATAGGCACCTATATCTGAAATGCCTATCGGCACCTATTTTTGAAATGCCTATCGGAAACTACATCTGAAATGCCTATCAGCACCTATATTTGAAATGCCTATCGGCTTCTATATCTGAAAAGCCTATCGGCACCTATTTTTAAAATGCCAATCGGCAACTATATCTGAAATGCATATCGGCACCTATTTCTGAAATGCCTATCGGCACCTATTTTTGAAATGCCTATCGGAAACTACAACTGAAATGCCTATCAGCACCTATATTTGAAATGCCTATCGGCAACCATATTTGGAATGCCTATCGGCACCTATATTTGAAATGCCTATCGGCACCTATTTTTAAAATGCCAATCGGCAACTATATCTGAAGTGCCTATCGGCACTTATATCTAAAATGCCTATCGGCACCTATTTTTGAAATGCCTATCGAAAACTACATCTGAAATGCCTATCAGCACCAATATTTGAAATGCCTATCGGCAACCACATCAGAAATGCCTATCGGCACCTATATCTGAAATGCTATTCGGCATTTATATCTGAAATGCCTATCGACACCTATATTTGAAATGCCTATCGGCACCTATATTTTAAATGCCTATCGGCAACCATATCTGATATGCCTATCGGCACCTATATCTGAAATGCCTATCGGCACCTATTTTTGAAATGCCTATCGGAAACTACATCTAAAATGCCTATCGGCACCTATTTTTAAAATGCCAATCGGCAACTATATATGAAATGCCTATCGGCACCTATATCTGAAATTCCTGTCTGCACCTATTCTTGAAATGTCTTTCGGAAACTACATCTGAAATGCCTATCTGCTCCTATATTTGAAATGCCTATCGGCAACCATATCTGAAATGCCTATCGACCCCTATATTTGAAATACCTATCGGCTTCTATATGTGAAATGCCTATCGGCACCTGTTTTTAAAATGCCAATCAGCAACTATATCTGAAATGCCTATCGGCACCTATATCTGAAATGCCTATCGGCATCAATTTTTGAAATGCCTATCGGAAACTACATCTAAAATGCCTATCAGCACCTATATTTGAAATGCCTATCGGCAACCATATCTGGAATGCCTATCGGCACCTATATTTGAAATGCCTATCGGCTTCTATATCTGAAATGCCTATCGGCACCTATTTTTAAAATGCCAATTGGCAACTATATCTGAAATGCCTATCGGCACCTATATCTGAAATGCCTATCGGCACCTATTTTTGAAATGCCTATCGGAAACCACATCTGAAATGCCTATCAGCACCTATATTTGAAATGCCTATCGTCAACCATATCTGAAATGCCTATCGACACCTATATTTGAAATACCTATCGGCTTCTATATCTGAAATGCCTATCGGCACCTATTTTTAAAATGCCAATCGGTAACTATATCTGAAATGCCTATAGGCACCTATATCTGAAATGCCTATCGGCACCAATTTTTGAAATGCCTATCGGAAAATACATCTAGAATGCCTATCAGCACCTATATTTGAAATGCCTATCGGCAACCATATCTGGAATGCCTGTCGGCACCTATATTTGATATTCCTATCGGCTTCTATATCTGAAATGCCTATCGACACCTATTTTTAAAATGCCAATCGGCAACTATATCTGAAATGCCTATCGGCACCTATATCTGAAATGCTAACCGGCACCAATTTTTGAGATGCCTATCGGAAACTACATCTGAAATGCCTATCAGCACCTATAATTGAAATGCCTATCGGCAACCATATCTGGAATGCCTATCGGCACCTATATTTGAAATGCCTATAGGCTTCTATATCTGAAATGCCTATCGGCACCTATTTTATAAAATGGCTATTGGCAACTATATCTGAAATGCCTATCGGCACCTATATCTGAAATGCCTATCGGCACCTATTTTTTAAATGCCTATCGGAAACTACATCTAAAATGCCTATCAGCACCTATATTTGAAATGCCTATCGGCAACCATATCTGGAATGCCTATCGGCACCTATATTTTAAATGCCTATCGGCAACCATATCTGATATGCCTATCGGCACCTATATCTGAAATGCCTATCGGCACCTATTTTTGAAATGCCTATCGGAAACTACATCTAAAATGCCTATCGGCACCTATTTTTAAAATGCCAATCGGCAACTATATATGAAATGCCTATCGGCACCTATATCTGAAATGCCTATCAGCACCTATTTTTGAAATACCTATCGAAAACTACATCTGAAATGCCTATCAGCACCTATATTTGAAATGCCTATCGGCAACCATATCTAAAATGCCTATCGACACCTATATTTGAAATACCTATCGGCTTCTATATCTGAAATGCCTATCGGCACCTATTTTTAAAATGCCAATCGGCAACTATATCTGAAATGCCTATCGGCACCTATATCTGAAATGCCAATCGGCACCAATTTTTGAAATGCCTATCGGAAACTACATCTAAAATGCCTATCAGCACCTATATTTGAAATGCCTATCGGCAACCATATCTGGAATGCCTATCGGCACCTATGTTTGAAATGCCTATCGGCTTCTATATCTGAAATGCCTATCGACACCTATTTTTAAAATGCCAATTTGTAACTATATCTGAAATGCCTATCGGCACCTATTTTTGAAATGTCTTTCGGAAACTACATCTGAAATGCCTATCTGCTCCTATATTTGAAATGCCTATCGGCAACCATATCTGAAATGCCTGTCGACACCTATATTTGAAATACCTATCGGCTTCTATATCTGAAATGCCTATCGGCACCTGTTTTTAAAATGCCAATCGGCGACTATATCTGAAATGCCTATCGGCACCTATATCTCAAATGCCTATCGGCATCAATTTTTGAAATGCCTATCGGAAACTACATCTAAAATGCCTATCAGCACCTATATTTGAAATGCCTATCGGCAACCATATCTGGAATGCCTATCGGCACCTATATTTGAAATGTTTATCGGCTTCTATATCTGAAATGCCTATTGACACCTATTTTTAAAATGCCAATTGGCAACTATATCTGAAATGCCTATCGGCACCTATATCTGAAATGCATATCGACACCTATTTTTTAAATGCCTATCGGAAACTACATCTAAAATGCCTGTCAGCACCTATATTTGAAATGCCTATCGGCAACCATATCTGGAATGCCTATCGGCACCTATATTTGAAATGCCTATCGGCTTCTATATCTAAAATGCCTATCGGCACCTATTTTTAAAATACCTATCGGAAACTACATCTCAAATGCCTATCAGCACCTATATTTGAAATGCCTATCGGCAACCATATCTGGAATGCCTATCGGCACTTATATTTGAAATGCCTATCGGCTTCTATATCTGAAATGCCTATCGGCACCTATTTTTAAAATGGCTATCGGCAACTATATCTGAAATGCCAATCGGCACCTATATCTGAAATGTCTATCGGCACCTATTTTTGAAATGCCTATCGGAAACTACATCTGAAATGACTATCAGCACCTATATTTGAAATGCCTATCGGCAACCACATCTGGATCGTTTATCGGCACCTATATTTGAAATGCCTATCGGCTTCTATATCTGAAATGCCTATCGGCACCTATTTTTAAAATGCCAATCGGCAACTATATCTGAAATGCCTATCGGCACCTATATCTGAAATGCCTATCGGCACCTATTTTTGAAATGCCTATGGGAAACTACAACTGAAACGCCTATCAACACCTATATTGGAAATGCCTATCGGCAACCATATTTAGAATGCCTATCGGCACCTATATTTGAAATGCCTATCGGCTTCTATATCTGAAATGCCTAGCGGCACCTATTTTTAAAATGCCAATCGGCAACTATATCTGAAGTGCCTATCGGCACCTATATCTAAAATGCCTATCGGCACCTATTTTTGAAATGCCTATCGAAAACTACATCTGAAATGCCTATCAGCACCTATATTTGAAATGCCTATCGGCAACCACATCAGAAATGCCTATCGGCACCTATATCTAAAATGCCTTTCGGCATTTATATCTGAAATGCCTATCGACACCTATATTTGAAATGCCTATCGGCACCTATATTTTACATGCCTATCGACAACTATATCTGATATGCCTATCGGCACCTATATCTGAAATGCCTATCGGCACCTATTTTTGAAATGCCTATCGAAAACTACATCTAAAATGCCTATCAGCACCTATATTTGAAATGCCTATCGGCAACCATATCTGAAATGCCTATCGACACCTATATTTGAAATACCTATCGGCTTCTATATCTGAAATGCCTATCGGCACCTATTTTTAAAATGCCTATCAGCACCTATATCTGAAATGCCAATCGGCACCATTTTTTGAAATGCCTATCGGAAACTACACCTGAAATGCCTATCAGCACCTATATTTGAAATGCCTATCGGCAACCATATCTGGAATGCCTATCGGCACCTATATTTGAAATGCCTATCGGCTTCTATATCTGAAATGCCTATCGACACCTATTTTTAAAATGCCAATTGGCAACTATTTCTGAAATGCCTATCGGCACCTATATCTGAAATGCCTATCGGTACCTATTTTTGAAATGCCTATCGGAAACTACATCTAAAATGCCTATCAGCACTTATATTTAAAATGCCTCTCGGCAACCATATCTGGAATGCCTATCGGCACCTATATTTGAAATGCCTATCGGCTTCTATATCTGAAATGCCTATCGGCACCTATTTTTAAAATGCCAATCGGCAACTATATCTGAAATGCCTATCGGCACCTATATCTGAAATGCCAATCTGCACCAATTTTTGAAATGCCTATCGGAAACTACATCTGAAATGCCTATCAGCACCTATATTTAAAATGCCTATCGGCTTCTATATCTGAAATGGCTATCGGCACCTATTTTTAAAATGCCAATTGGCAACTATATCTGAAATGCCTATCGGCACCTATATCTGAAATGCCTGTCTGCACCTATTTTTGAAATGTCTTTCGGAAACTACATCTGAAATGCCTATCTGCTCCTATATTTGAAATGCCTATCGGCAACCATATCTGAAATGCCTATCGGCACCTATATTTGAAATGTTTATCGGCTTCTATATCTGAAATGCCTATCGACACCTATTTTTAAAATGCCAATTGGCAACTATATCTGAAATGCCTATCGGCACCTATATCTGAAATGCCTATCGGCACCTATTTTTGAAATGCCTATCGGAAACTACATCTGAAATGCCTATCAGCACCTATATTTGAAATGCCTATCGGCAAGCATATCTGAAATGCATAATGACACCTATATTTGAAATACCTATCGGCTTCTATATCCGAAATTACTATCAACACCTATTTTTTAAATGCCAATCAGCAACTATATCTGAAATGCCTATAGGCACCTATATCTGAAATGCCTATCGGCACCTATTTTTGAAATGCCTATCGGAAACTACATCTGAAATGCCTATCAGCACCTATATTTGAAATGCCTATCGGCTTCTATATCTGAAAAGCCTATCGGCACCTATTTTTAAAATGCCAATCGGCAACTATATCTGAAATGCATATCGGCACCTATATCTGAAATGCCTATCGGCACCTATTTTTGAAATGCCTATCGGAAACTACAACTGAAATGCCTATCAGCACCTATATTTGAAATGCCTATCGGCAACCATATTTGGAATGCCTATCGGCACCTATATTTGAAATGCCTATCGGCACCTATTTTTAAAATGCCAATCGGCAAATATATCTGAAGTGCCTATCGGCACTTATATCTAAAATGCCTATCGGCACCTATTTTTGAAATGCCTATCGAAAACTACATCTGAAATGCCTATCAGCACCAATATTTGAAATGCCTATCGGCAACCACATCAGAAATGCCTATCGGCAACTATATCTGAAATGATATTCGGCATTTATATCTGAAATGCCTATCGACACCTATATTTGAAATGCCTATCGGCACCTATATTTTAAATGCCTATCGGCAACCATATCTGATATGCCTATCGGCACCTATATCTGAAATGCCTATCGGCACCTATTTTTGAAATGCCTATCGGAAACTACATCTAAAATGCCTATCGGCACCTATTTTTAAAATGCCAATCGGCAACTATATATGAAATGCCTATCGGCACCTATATCTGAAATGCCTATCAGCACCTATTTTTGAAATACCTATCGGAAACTACATCTAAAATGCCTATCAGCACCTATATTTGAAATGCCTATCGGCAACCATATCTGAAATGCCTATCGACACCTATATTTGAAATACCTATCGGCTTCTATATCTGAAATGCCTATCGGCACCTATTTTTAAAATGCCTATCAGCACCTATATCTGAAATGCCAATCGGCACCAATTTTTGAAATGCCTATCGGAAACTACACCTGAAATGCCTATCAGCACCTATATTTGAAATGCCTATCGGCAACCATATCTGGAATGCCTATCGGCACCTATATTTGAAATGCCTATCGGCTTCTATATCTGAAATGCCTATCGACACCTATTTTTAAAATGCCAATTGGCAACTATTTCTGAAATGCCTATCGGCACCTATATCTGAAATGCCTATCGGTACCTATTTTTGAAATGCCTATCGGAAACTACATCTAAAATGCCTATCAGCACTTATATTTAAAATGCCTCTCGGCAACCATATCTGGAATGCCTATCGGCACCTATATTTGAAATGCCTATCGGCTTCTATATCTGAAATGCCTATCGGCACCACATTTTAAAATGCCAATCGGCAACTATATCTGAAATGCCTATCGGCACCTATATCTGAAATGCCAATCTGCACCAATTTTTGAAATGCCTATCGGAAACTACATCTGAAATGCCTATCAGCACCTATATTTGAAATGCCTATCGGCAACCATATCTGAAATGCCTATCAGCACCTATATTTGAAATGCCTATCGGCTTCTATATCTGAAATGGCTATCGGCACCTATTTTTAAAATGCCAATTGGCAACTATATCTGAAATGCCTATCGGCACCTATATCTGAAATGCCTGTCTGCACCTATTCTTGAAATGTCTTTCGGAAACTACATCTGAAATGCCTATCTGCTCCTATATTTGAAATGCCTATCGGCAACCATATCTGAAATGCCTGTCGACCCCTATATTTGAAATACCTATCGGCTTCTATATGTGAAATGCCTATCGGCACCTGTTTTTAAAATGCCAATCAGCAACTATATCTGAAATGCCTATCGGCACCTATATCTGAAATGCCTATCGGCATCAATTTTTGAAATGCCTATCGGAAACTACATCTAAAATGCCTATCAGCACCTATATTTGAAATGCCTATCGGCAACCATATCTGGAATGCCTATCGGCACCTATATTTGAAATGCCTATCGGCTTCTATATCTGAAATGCCTATCGGCACCTATTTTTAAAATGCCAATTGGCAACTATATCTGAAATGCCTATCGGCACCTATATCTGAAATGCCTATCGGCACCTATTTTTGAAATGCCTATCGGAAACCACATCTGAAATGCCTATCAGCACCTATATTTGAAATGCCTATCGTCAACCATATCTGAAATGCCTATCGACACCTATATTTGAAATACCTATCGGCTTCTATATCTGAAATGCCTATCGGCACCTATTTTTAAAATGCCAATCGGTAACTATATCTGAAATGCCTATAGGCACCTATATCTGAAATGCCTATCGGCACCAATTTTTGAAATGCCTATCGGAAAATACATCTAGAATGCCTATCAGCACCTATATTTGAAATGCCTATCGGCAACCATATCTGGAATGCCTGTCGGCACCTATATTTGATATTCCTATCGGCTTCTATATCTGAAATGCCTATCGACACCTATTTTTAAAATGCCAATCGGCAACTATATCTGAAATGCCTATCGGCACCTATATCTGAAATGCTAACCGGCACCAATTTTTGAGATGCCTATCGGAAACTACATCTGAAATGCCTATCAGCACCTATAATTGAAATGCCTATCGGCAACCATATCTGGAATGCCTATCGGCACCTATATTTGAAATGCCTATAGGCTTCTATATCTGAAATGCCTATCGGCACCTATTTTATAAAATGGCTATTGGCAACTATATCTGAAATGCCTATCGGCACCTATTTTTTAAATGCCTATCGGAAACTACATCTAAAATGCCTATCAGCACCTATATTTGAAATGCCTATCGGCAACCATATCTGGAATGCCTATCGGCACCTATATTTTAAATGCCTATCGGCAACCATATCTGATATGCCTATCGGCACCTATATCTGAAATGCCTATCGGCACCTATTTTTGAAATGCCTATCGGAAACTACATCTAAAATGCCTATCGGCACCTATTTTTAAAATGCCAATCGGCAACTATATATGAAATGCCTATCGGCACCTATATCTGAAATGCCTATCAGCACCTATTTTTGAAATACCTATCGAAAACTACATCTGAAATGCCTATCAGCACCTATATTTGAAATGCCTATCGGCAACCATATCTAAAATGCCTATCGACACCTATATTTGAAATACCTATCGGCTTCTATATCTGAAATGCCTATCGGCACCTATTTTTAAAATGCCAATCGGCAACTATATCTGAAATGCCTATCGGCACCTATATCTGAAATGCCAATCGGTACCAATTTTTGAAATGCCTATCGGAAACTACATCTGAAATGCCTATCAGCACCTATATTTGAAATGCCTATCGGCAACCATATCTGGAATGCCTATCGGCACCTATGTTTGAAATGCCTATCGGCTTCTATATCTGAAATGCCTATCGACACCTATTTTTAAAATGCCAATTTGTAACTATATCTGAAATGCCTATCGGCACCTATTTTTGAAATGTCTTTCGGAAACTACATCTGAAATGCCTATCTGCTCCTATATTTGAAATGCCTATCGGCAACCATATCTGAAATGCCTGTCGACACCTATATTTGAAATACTTATCGGCTTCTATATCTGAAATGCCTATCGGCACCTGTTTTTAAAATGCCAATCGGCGACTATATCTGAAATGCCTATCGGCACCTATATCTCAAATGCCTATCGGTATCAATTTTTGAAATGCCTATCGGAAACTACATCTAAAATGCCTATCAGCACCTATATTTGAAATGCCTATCGGCAACCATATTTGGAATGCCTATCGGCACCTATATTTGAAATGTTTATCGGCTTCTATATCTGAAATGCCTATCGACACCTATTTTTAAAATGCCAATTGGCAACTATATCTGAAATGCCTATCGGCACCTATATCTGAAATGCATATCGGCACCTATTTTTTAAATGCCTATCGGAAACTACATCTAAAATGCCTGTCAGCACCTATATTTGAAATGCCTATCGGCAACCATATCTGGAATGCCTATCGGCACCTATATTTGAAATGCCTATCGGCTTCTATATCTTAAATGCCTATCGGCACCTATTTTTAAAATACCTATCGGAAACTACATCTCAAATGCCTATCAGCACCTATATTTGAAATGCCTATCGGCAACCATATCTGGAATGCCTATCGGCACTTATATTTGAAATGCCTATCGGCTTCTATATCTGAAATGCCTATCGGCACCTATTTTTAAAATGGCTATCGGCAACTATATCTGAAATGCCAATCGGCACCTATATCTGAAATGTCTATCGGCACCTATTTTTGAAATGCCTATCGGAAACTACATCTGAAATGACTATCAGCACCTATATTTGAAATGCCTATCGGCAACCACATCTGGATCGTTTATCGGCACCTATATTTGAAATGCCTATCGGCTTCTATATCTGAAATGCCTATCGGCACCTATTTTTAAAATGCCAATCGGCAACTATATCTGAAATGCCTATCGGCACCTATATCTGAAATGCCTATCGGCACCTATTTTTGAAATGCCTATGGGAAACTACAACTGAAACGCCTATCAACACCTATATTTGAAATGCCTATCGGCAACCATATTTAGAATGCCTATCGGCACCTATATTTGAAATGCCTATCGGCTTCTATATCTGAAATGCCTAGCGGCACCTATTTTTAAAATGCCAATCGGCAACTATATCTGAAGTGCCTATCGGCACCTATATCTGAAATGCCTATCGGCACCTATTTTTGAAATGCCTATCGAAAACTACATCTGAAATGCCTATCAGCACCTATATTTGAAATGCCTATCGGCAACCACATCAGAAATGCCTATCGGCACCTATATCTAAAATGCCTTTCGGCATTTATATCTGAAATGCCTATCGACACCTATATTTGAAATGCCTATCGGCACCTATATTTTAAATGCCTATCGGCAACTATATCTGATATGCCTATCGGCACCTATATCTGAAATGCCTATCGGCACCTATTTTTGAAATGCCTATCGAAAACTACATCTAAAATGCCTATCAGCACCTATATTTGAAATGCCTATCGGCAACCATATCTGAAATGCCTATCGACACCTATATTTGAAATACCTATCGGCTTTTATATCTGAAATGCCTATCGGCACCTATTTTTAAAATGCCTATCAGCACCTATATCTGAAATGCCAATCGGCACCATTTTTTGAAATGCCTATCGGAAACTACACCTGAAATGCCTATCAGCACCTATATTTGAAATGCCTATCGGCAACCATATCTGGAATGCCTATCGGCACCTATATTTGAAATGCCTATCGGCTTCTATATCTGAAATGCCTATCGACACCTATTTTTAAAATGCCAATTGGCAACTATTTCTGAAATGCCTATCGGCACCTATATCTAAAATGCCTATCGGTACCTATTTTTGAAATGCCTATCGGAAACTACATCTAAAATGCCTATCAGCACTTATATTTAAAATGCCTCTCGGCAACCATATCTGGAATGCCTATCGGCACCTATATTTGAAATGCCTATCGGCTTCTATATCTGAAATGCCTATCGGCACCTATTTTTAAAATGCCAATCGGCAACTATATCTGAAATGCCTATCGGCACCTATATCTGAAATGCCAATCTGCACCAATTTTTGAAATGCCTATCGGAAACTACATCTGAAATGCCTATCAGCACCTATATTTAAAATGCCTATCGGCTTCTATATCTGAAATGGCTATCGGCACCTATTTTTAAAATGCCAATTGGCAACTATATCTGAAATGCCTATCGGCACCTATATCTGAAATGCCTGTCTGCACCTATTTTTGAAATGTCTTTCGGAAACTACATCTGAAATGCCTATCTGCTCCTATATTTGAAATGCCTATCGGCAACCATATCTGAAATGCCTATCGACCCCTATATTTGAAATACCTATCGGCTTCTATATCTGAAATGCCTAGCGGCACCTATTTTTAAAATGCCAATCGGCAACTATATCTGAAGTGCCTATCGGCACCTATATCTGAAATGCCTATCGGCACCTATTTTTGAAATGCCTATCGAAAACTACATCTGAAATGCCTATCAGCACCTATATTTGAAATGCCTATCGGCAACCACATCAGAAATGCCTATCGGCACCTATATCTGAAATGCCTTTCGGCATTTATATCTGAAATGCCTATCGACACCTATATTTGAAATGCCTATCGGCACCTATATTTTAAATGCCTATCGGCAACTATATCTGATATGCCTATCGGCACCTATATCTGAAATGCCTATCGGCACCTATTTTTGAAATGCCTATCGAAAACTACATCTAAAGTGCCTATCGGCACCTATTTTTAAAATGCCAATCGGCAACTATATCTTAAATGCCTATCGGCACCTATATCTGAAATGCCTATCGGCACGTATTTTTGAAATGCCTATCGGAAACTACATCTGAAATGCCTATCAGCACCTATATTTGAAATGCCTATCGGCAACCATATCTGAAATGCCTATCGACACCTATATTTGAAATACCTATCGGCTTCTATATCTGAAATGCCTATCGTCACCTATTTTTAAAATGCCAATCGGCAACTATATCTGAAATGCCTATCGGCACCTATATCTGAAATGCCAATCGGCATCAATTTTTGAAATGCCTATCGGAAACTACATCTGAAGTGCCTATCAGCACCTATATTTGAAATGCCTATCGGCAACCATATCTGGAATGCCTATCGGCACCTATATTTGAAATTCCTATCGGCTTCTATATCTGAAATGCCTATCGACACCTGTTTTTAAAATGCCAATTGGCAACTATATCTGAAATGCCTAAAAGCACCTATATCTGAAATGCCTATCGGTACCTATATTTGAAATGCCTATCGGAAACTACATCTGAAATGCCTATCAGCACTTATATTTGAAATGCCTATCGGCAACCATATCTGGAATGCCTATCGGCACCTATATTTGAAATGCCTATCGGCTTCTATATCTGAAATGCCTATCGGCACCTATTTTTAAAATGCCAATCGGCAACTATATCTGAAATGCCTATCGGCACCTATATCTGAAATGCCTATCGGCACCTATATCTGAAATGCCTATCGGCACCTATTTTTGAAATGTTTTTCGGAAACTACATCTGAAATGCCTATCTGCTCCTATATTTGAAATGCCTATCGGCAACCATATCTGAAATGCCTGTCGACACCTATATTTGAAATACCTATCGGCTTCTATATCTGAAATGCCTATCGGCACCTGTTTTTAAAATGCCAATCGGCGACTATATCTGAAATGCCTATCGGCACCTATATCTCAAATGCCTATCGGCATCAATTTTTGAAATGCCTATCGGAAACTACATCTTAAATGCCTATCAGCACCTATGTTTGAAATGCCTATCGGCAACCATATCTGGAATGCCTATCGGCACCTATATTTGAAATGTTTATCGGCTTCTATATCTGAAATGCCTATCGACAACTATTTTTAAAATGCCAATTGGCAACTATATCTGAAATGCCTATCGGCACCTATAACTGAAATGCCTATCGGCACCTATTTTTGAAATGCCTATCGGAAACTACATCTGAAATGCCTATCAGCACCTATATTTGAAATGCCTATCGGCAACCATATCTGAAATGCATAATGACACCTATATTTGAAATACCTATCGGCTTCTATATCCGAAATGCCTATCAACACCTATTTTTAAAATGCCAATCGGCAACTATATCTGAAATGCCTATCGGCACCTATATCTAAAATGCCTATCGGCACCTATTTTTGAAATGCCTATCGGAAACTACATCTGAAATGCCTATCAGCACTTATATTTGAAATGCCTATCGGCTTCTATATCTGAAATGCTTATCGGCACCTATTTTTAAAATGCCAATCGGCAACTATATCTGAAATGCATATCGGCACCTATATCTGAAATGCCTATCGGCACCTCTTTTTGAAATGCCTATCGGAAACTACAACTGAAATGCCTATCAGCACCTATATTTAAAATGCCTATCGGCACCTATATTTTAAATGCCTATCGGCAACCATATCTGATATGCCTATCGGCACCTATATCTGAAATGCCTATCGGCACCTATTTTTGAAATGCCTATCGGAAACTACATATAAAATGCCTATCGGCACCTATTTTTAAAACGCCAATCGGCAACTATATATGAAATGCCTATCGGCACCTATATCTGAAATGCCAATCGGGACCAATTTTTGAAATGCCTATCGGAAACTACATCTGAAATGCCTATCAGCACCTATATTTAAAATGCCTATCGGCAACCATATCTGGAATGCCTATCGGCACCTATATTTGAAATGCCTATCGGCTTCTATATCTGAAATGCCTATCGACACCTATTTTTAAAATGCCAATTTGTAACTATATCTGAAATGCCTATCGGCACCTATATCTCAAATGCCTATCGGTACCTATTTTCGAAATGCCTATCGGAAACTACATCTGAAATGCCTATCAGCGCTTATATTTAAAATGCCTATCGGCAACAATATCTGGAATGCCTATCGGCACCTATATTTGAAATGCCTATCGGCTTCTATATCTGAAATGCCTATCGGCACCTGTTTTGAAATGCCAATCGGCAACTATATCTGAAATGCCTATCAGCACCTATATCTGAAATGCCTATCGGCACCTATTTTTGAAATGTCTTTCGGAAACTACATCTGAAATGCCTATCTGCTCCTATATTTGAAATGCCTATTGGCAACCATATCTGAAATGCCTATCGACCCCTATATTTGAAATACCTATCGGCTTCTATATCTGAAATGCCTATCGAAAACTACATCTGAAATGCCTATCAGCACCTATAATTGAAATGCCTATCGTCAACCATATCTGAAATGCCTATCGACACCTATATTTGAAATACCTATCGGCTTCTATATCTGAATGGCCTATCGGCACCTATTTTTAAAATGCCAAACGGCAACTATATCTGAAATGCCTAACGGCACCTATATCTGAAATACCTATCGGCACCAATTTTTAAAATGCCTATCGGAAACTACATCTGAAATGCCTATCAGCACCTATATTTGAAATGCCTATCGGCAACTATATCTGGAATGCTTATCGGCACCTATATTTGAAATGCCTATCGGTTTCTATATCTGAAATGCCTATCGGCACCTATTTTTAAAATGCCAATCGGCAACTATATCTGAAATGCCTATCGGCACCTATATCTGAAATGCCAATCAGCACCTATTTTTGAAATGCCTATCGGAAACTACATCTGAAATGCCTATCAGCACCTATATTTGAAATGCCTATCGGCTTCTATATCTGAAATGCCTATCGGCACCTATTTTTAAAATGGCTTTCGGCAACTATATCTGAAATGCCTATCGGCACCTATATCTGAAATGCCTATCGGCACACCTATTTTTGAAATGCCTATCGGAAACTACATCTGAAATGCCTATCAGCACCTATATTTGAAATGCCTATCGGCAACTATATCTGGAATGTCTATCGGCACCTATATTTGAAATGCATATCGGCTTCTATATCTGAAATGCCTATCGGCACCTATTTTTAAAATGCCTATCGGAAACTATATCTGAAATGCCTATCAGCACCTATATTTGAAATGCCTATCGGCAACCATATCTGGAATGCCTATCGGCACCTATATTTGAAATGCATATCGGCTTCTATATCTGAAATGCCTATCGGCACTTATTTTTAAAATGGCTATCGGCAACTATATCTGAAATGCCTATCGGCACCTATATCTGAAATGCCTATCGGCACCTATTTTTGAAAATGCCTATCGGAAACTACATCTGAAATGCCTATCAGCACCTATATTTGAAAAGCCTATCGGCAACCATATCTGGAATGTTTATCGGCACCTATATTTGAAATGCCTATCGGCTTCTATATCTGAAATGCCTATCGGCACCTATTTTTAAAATGCCAATCGGCAACTATATCTGAAATGCCTATCGGCACCTATATCTGAAATGCCTATCGGCTCCTATTTTTGAAATGCCTATCGGAAACTACAACTGAAATGCCTATCAACACCTATATTTGAAATGCCTATCTGCAACCATATTTGGAATACCTATCGGCACCTATATTTGAAATGCCTATCGGCTTCTATATCTGCAATGCCTAGCGGCACCTATTTTTAAAATGCCAATCGGCAACTATATCTGAAGTGCCTATCGACACCTATATTTGAAATACCTATCGGCTTCTATATCTGAAATGCCTATCGGCACCTATTTTTAAAATGCCAATCGGCAACTATATCTGAAATGCCTATCGGCACCTATATCTAAAATGCCAATCGGCACCAAATTTTGAAATGCCTATCGGAAACTACATCTGAAATGCCTATCAGCACCTATATTTGAAATGCCTATCGGCTTCTATATCTGAAATGCCTACCGACACCTATTTTTAAAATGCTAATTGGCAACTATATCTGAAATGCCTATCGGCACCTATATCTGAAATGCCTATCGGCACCCATTCTTGAAATGCCTATCGGAAACTACATCTGAAATCCCTATCAGCACCTATATTTGAAATGCCTATCGGCAACCATATCTGAAATGCCTATCGGCACCTATATTTGAAATGCCTATCGGCTTCTATATCTGAAATGCCTATCGGCACCTATTTTTAAAATGCCTATCGAAAACTACATCTGAAATGCCTATCAGCACTTATATTTGAAATGCCTATCGGCAACCATATCTGGAATGCCTATCGGCACCTATATTTGGAATGCCTATCGGCTTCTATATCTGAAATGCCTATCGGCACCTATTTTTAAAATGCCTATCGGAAACTACATCTGAAATGCCTATCAGCACCTATATTTGAAATGCCTATCGGCAACCATATCTGGAATGCCTATCGGCACCTATATTTGAAATGCCTATCGGCTTCTATATCTGAAATGCCTATCGGCACCTATATCTGAAATGCCTATCGGCACCTATTTTTGAAATGCCTATCGGAAACTACATCTGAAATGCCTATCAGCACCTATATTTGAAATGCCTATCGGCAACCATATTTGGAATGCCTATCGGCACCTATATTTGAAATGCCTATCGGCTTCTATATCTGAAATGCCTAGCGGCACCTATTTTTATAATGCCAATCGGCAACTATATCTGAAATGCCTATCGGTACCTATATCTGAAATGCCTATCAACACCTATTTTTGAAATGCCTATCGGAAACTACATCTGAAATGCCGATCAGCACCTATATTTGAAATGCCTATCGGCAACCATATCTGAAATGCCTATTAACACCTATATTTGAAATACCTATCAGCTTCTATATCTAAAATGCCTAGCGGCACCTATTTTTAAAATGCCAATCGGCAACTATATCTGAAGTGCCTATCGGCACCTATATCAAAAATGCCTATCGGCACCTATTTTTGAAATGCCTAACGAAAACTACATCTGAAATGCCTATCAGCACCTATATTTGAAATGCCTATCGGCGACCACATCAGAAATGCCTATCGGCACCTATATCTGAAATGCCTTTCGGCATTTATATCTGAAATGCCTATCGACACCTATATTTGAAATGCCTATCGGCACCTATATTTTAAATGCCTATCGGCAACTATATCTGATATGCCTATCTGCACCTATATCTGAAATGCCTATCGGCACCTATTTTTGAAATGCCTATCGGAAACTACATCTAAAATGCCTATCGGCAGTTATTTTTAAAATGCCAATCGGCAACTATATCTGAAATGCCTATCGGCACCTATATCTGAAATGCCTATCGGCACCTATTTTTGAAATGCCTATCGGAAACTACATCTGAAATGCCTATCAGCACCTATATTTGAAATGCCTATCGGCATCCATATCTGAAATGCCTATCGACACCTATATTTGAAATACCTATCGGCTTCTATATCTGAAATGCCTATCGGCACCTATTTTTAAAATGCCAATCGGCAACTATATCTGAAATGCCTATCGGCACCTATATCTGAAATCCCAATCGGCACCAATTTTTTAATGCCTATCGGAAACTACATCTGAAATGCCTATCAGCACCTATATTTGAAATGCCTATCGGCAACCATATCTGAAATGCCTATCGACACCTATATTTGAAATACCTATCGGCTTCTATATCTGAAATGCCTATCGGCACCTATTTTTAAAATGCCAATCGGCAACTATATCTGAAATGCCTATCGGCACCTATATCTAAAATGCCAATCGGCACCAATTTTTGAAATGCCTATCGGAAACTACATCTGAAATGCCTATCAGCACCTATATTTAAAATGCCTATCGGCAACCATATCTGGAATGCCTATCGGCACCTATATTTGAAATGCCAATCGGCTTCTATATCTGAAATGCCTACCGACACCTATTTTTAAAATGCCAATTGGCAACTATATCTATAATGCCTATCGGCACCTATATCTGAAATGCCTATCGGTACCTATTTTTGAAATGCCTATCGGAAACTACATCTGAAATGCCTATCAGCACCTATATTTGAAATGCCTTTTGGCAACCATATCTGGAATGCCTATCGGCACCTATATTTGAAATGCCTATCGGCTTCTATATCTGAAATGCCTATCGGCACCTATTTTTAAAATGCCAATTGGCAACTATATCTGAAATGCCAATCGGCACCTATATCTGAAATGCCTATCGGCACCTATTTTTGAAATGCCTATCGGAAACTACATCTGAAATGCCTATCAGCACCTATATTTGAAATGCCTATCGGCTTCTATATCTGAAATGCCTATCGGCACCTATTTTTAAAATGCCAATCGGCAACTATATCTGAAATGCCTATCGGCACCTACATCTGAAATGCCTATCAGCACCTATATTTGAAATGCCTATCGGCAACCATATCTGAAATGCCTATCGACACCTATATTTGAAATACCTATCGGCTTCTATATCTGAAATGCCTATCGGCACCTATTTTTAAAATGCCAATCGGCACCTATATCTGAAATGCCTATCAGCACCTATTTTTGAAATGCCTATCGGAAACTACATCTGAAATGCCTATCAGCACCTATATTTGAAATGCCTATCGGCAACCATATCTGGAATGCCTATCGGCACCTATATTTGAAATGCCTATCGGCTTCTATATCTGAAATGCCTATCGGCACCTATTTTTAAAATGCCAATCGGCAACTATATCTGAAATGCCTATCGGCACCTACATCTGAAATGCCTATCAGCACCTATATTTGAAATGCCTATCGGCAACCATATCTGAAATGCCTATCGACACCTATATTTGAAATACCTATCGGCTTCTATATCTGAAATGCCTATCGGCACCTATTTTTAAAATGCCAATCGGCAACTATATCTGAAATGCCTATCGGCACCTATATCTAAAATGCCAATCGGCACCAATTTTTGAAATGCCTATCGGAAACTACATCTGAAATGCCTATCAGCACCTATATTTAAAATGCCTATCGGCAACCATATCTGGAATGCCTATCGGCAC